>APFE030426821.1:12498-115082 GCA_000404065.3 Pinus taeda | reverse complement strand
CATAATCGACCCCTTCCTTCTGTGCAAAACCTTTTGCCACAAGCCTAGCTTTGTGCTTGTCAAGTGAGCCATCATCTTTATACTTGTTCTTGTAGACCCACTTGCAACGAATTGGTTTGGTTCCTAATGGAGGATCAACCAGCTTCCAAGTGTCGTTCTTTATGAGGGCATCATACTCCTTTTGCATTGCTTCTTTCCATTCATCATTAGAAGTAGCATCTTTGAAGGAAGTTGGTTCAAAATTTGTAGACAAGTTCAATTCACAATCATAAGAAACATCCATATCAACAGGTGAATTAGAGTCATCTACATCACCTCTATTTTTCCGGTTTGAATTTCTAGTTCCTGTCTTTCCAACCTCATCAGGATGAACACTTTCAAGTGTCTTTGTTAGCCACTTTGGGGGAACTTTCTTAGATGGTCCAGGCTGCTCCGTTGATTGAGTTGGGACTGAATCAAGATTGAGTCTCCCAATTATATCAATAACATCATTTAAAGCATCATCCATTGTTGGAGTTTCATGCGGGGGAGAGAGTTCTTCAGAAGAAGATTCCACATGTTGATCTAGTATAGGAATCCCCCCTTCAAGATGTGGAATCTGATTATCAAATTCTCGAAATGATTTTGCTTTTGTGAATCTATGCAAGAGATCAAGTTGTTGCTCAACAACATTGTCAGTTTTGGATGATTCAAGGAAAATTACATCTCTAGATACAAAAAATTTCTTATTTACTTCATCATAGAGGTGGTATGCTTTGGAGGTGTTTGAATACCCCAGGAAGTTACACTTACGACTTCTAGCACCAAGTTTGTTTCTATGTACCTTTGGTATCAAAGCATAACAGGTGGAACCAAAGATCCTGAGATGTTTTACCGAAGGAACATGTCCATACCACAATCCATAAGGAGTCTTGTTTCTTATAGCATTAGATGGACATCTATTCTTTATATATGCAGCACATAGAACAGCATCAGCCCAAAACATTATCTTTACATTTTTGAAGAAAAGCATGGATCATACCATATTTAAGATTGTTCTATTCATTCTTTCAGCTACACCATTCTGTTGGGGATTATAAGGCACAGTTGTTTGATGTCTGATCCCATGTTGGTGAAGATAGTTTTCAAATTCATTTGATGTGTATTCTTTTCCATTATCAGTGCGAATAGACCCAATATGAGATTGTGCATCATTTTCAATCCATTTATGAAAATTCTTGAATGTTTGAAAAGCATCAGATTTGTTCTTCAATAAATAAACCCAACGCATTCTTGTGTAGTCATCAATAAATGTCATGATATATTTATTTCCATTTGCAGAAGGAACAGGCATTGGACCACATAAATCTAAATGAATGAGTTCAAGTTTTCTATGTGCTCTGAAATGTGAATCATGAAAAGATTGTTTGTTATGCTTTCCTAGAATGCAAGCATCACATTGCTTAAGTTTCCTAGGAATTGTAGGCAAACCAGCAACACCAATTTTCTTCAACAAGCGGAGGTTGTCATAGTTCAAATGTCCAAATCTAGCATGCCATAATAAACTTGATGGAAGTGTACCTTCTTCATAATGAGAATTGTATGAGAAACGTTGTGCACGAGCAGAGGTACCTTGCAGCTTGAGAAGCATTTCTTCTTCTATTCTCGTCATGACAAGTGAGTGGTCAGATGCTTTTCTCACCTCAAGCTTGCCATCAAACATATGAATGGAGTGACTTTGTTGGTGGATGTGGACCAAGGACATCAAGTTTCTCTTGAGTTGTGGGAGATATAGAACATGATGCAGAAGAAAGTCTGGAAGACCAGGCAATTTAAGCTTGATTGTGCTAAGCCCTGATGGCTTGATTTTTGATTGGTCTGCAAAGTATATTGATCCATCAACATTGTCAGTAAATTCTTCAAAAAAATCTTTTCTATGAGTCATGTGGCAAGTTGCTCCTAAATCAAGCAACCAATCATTTTTCCAAGAAGCAAGTGAAGCATTAAATATATCTTCATTTACTCCAATATTACATTGTGCCACAACATAGTGAGCAGATTCAAGTGCTTTATCTTTGTCTGTGTCATTAGTTTTACCTTTCTGTTGGTTTCTTTGCTACTCAATTTTGTCCCATGGTAATTTCCATGTAGAGGCATCATGTGATCCATTTCTTTTACAGCGTATGTAGTGCAAATCTGCCTTTTCTCCTTGAGAGTGTCTACCCCCCTTGCCTCTGAAATATCTTCCTCTTCCTCTTCAACCACCTCTTCCTCTGGAAGAATCTTGAGCAGAATTCTTTTCTTTATGAGCAAGGCACACAAGCTCTTTAGGAGATTCAGGGGTTGTCTTCTTTCCAAAAGCTTTCTCTCTTTCAGCAATTTTTTTCACAGGAGAGTCAAAGGTAATATCTTTGAGATTTCCATTTGCTTGCAATGACTCAAGATAATTGGAGTAAGTAGGATAAAGTGCCTCGAGAAAAGTGATAAGAGGAATATCCAATTCAACCTTAGTGGATTCGATATCATGCATTATAGATTTTACTTCAAATGCAAAAGCAAGAGGATCATTATTTTGTAGTTCAAGAGTGAAGAGTTTAATCATGAGTTGAACAACTTCAAGTGCAGAATGTGAGTCATAGAGTTCTTTCAGCTTTTGAAAGGCTTTGAAAGTAGTTGATAATGGTGAAATATGGTGACTCACCTCTTCATTTACAGATGCTGCGATTAATGCATAAGATTTGATTTTCTTATTTTCCCAAATGGCGAGCTCTTTGTCTGAGTTAGGTTGTTTTGGTTCTTTGTCTCCGTCTCCAATGCACACTCCTTTCCACAACTCATTGAAAATGAGGGTGTGTTTTATCATGTGGGACCACTCAGGATAGTTCTCCTTGCCATTGAGAACTATTCCCACCATGGATATGATCGAATGCATTCTGTAACAAAAAAAACTTCTGCTGTAAAATTTTACTCCTAATGGGAAAAATAAAATTCTGATATGACAGGACAGCAAATTCAATACCCAAGACTGTATAGGAGCAGTGTAAATATATGGTAGTGTAATTGTGTATTACACAAAAAACTATGTATCAAAATGTGTATCAACGTAATACATCGCTTCAACAGAGGTATATACAATACAATGTTATACCATGCATCATTCACAATGCTCTATACAATTATATTCAACACATGGAATTCAATGTACACACGAATAGGGGCAGCGTTCAAAACTGGGAAGCCTTTAAACACCACGAGCTTTCAAGCTTCAATCAGTGTCCCAAGCTTATAATTTAAGCAACAGAAATGTACTACTGCGAGTCATAGATTTGATAGAAGTTAAAATTCAGAATGTATCAACTACATCAATTATATAAAGCAGGTCGTCGGGGAAGTTGTTGCAATTGTTGTCCAAAACCCTAGGAGCACATCAGACAAACAAGGATGAAGACAGTGAGGGGAATCGTCGCCCATTATGGGTTAAGGAACAAAAATAACAATGGATCACAAAAGAAGAAATTCAACTTTTTAATCCAGGCTCCATAACGGGTAGACGCAAGGATCCAGATTCCAGATTCAAGAACCATGAAATTTCTCTCAGAATTCGATGTCAGATCTCCTTGAAAGGATGGTGCTAGGATGGACTTCTAGTTGTATAGCGATGGTTGCCCGATGGAAAGAAAGAAGAGGAGGTAGCCGAGCACCTCTAGAATCAATGATGGATTGAATGAATGAATGGGAGCGATTCAAAAATAGAAACAATAGGTGCTTCTTCGATTTGGGCGAGCGACGGTGGTGGTGGTTGTTGGTGAGAGGCTTAAGAGGCACCACGAGCCTTCATGCTTCAAACCTCATATTTCATTAAGAGAAAACACAACGAAGGAAAATAGCGATAGCTGCATCAAGCATCACAAACCAACATTTTGTCTTGAAGAATCCATGGTTTTCAAAGCTGGGACATGGTAGAACTAGTGCTGAAACTAGTAAGGGAATCTCTGGTTCGTATCCGACAGGTCGGAAAATATGGAATATGGTAGACAATGGTTATGCACAGAAGCCACGTAGTGGCTAACACATAGTGCAGAATGCCGCAAACAATAATTATGGAAAATAGCCTAGAGAGCGTAGTAGACAGACTCCACAGGGGGGACAGACTGCAAGAAAATGGCAGAAGGGAGTTACAACTAATTTCGAGAGTTGGCTCTGATACCATGTCAGACCAGGCAGTAACTCCTCAAAACAAATCAATTCATATTATTCCTACAGGTTGGTCTTTATTATATACATGAGGGAGACTGTTCACTTCATCTCCCGATGACTGTTCATATCTCTTATTATTTATTTACATTGATTATATTTATTCACCCAATCCTGATGATTAGGTGTCAATAGTGGCAGCCCTTGAACCAAACCCTGTTATAAATATTATTATGAATTGTAACTTCATGTAAATAATAATTAATTATAAATTATGACTGGATTGAAAGTGGACACAAATTTAGAGTTTGAAAGAGGTGGAGATTCCTTGTAAACCCAATCCTGTATTCATTTTGTCACTTGCTTCTTGATTGCATTGTGGTACAAACATTTAATGGGGTGATGGGAAATTGTTAGGTCCCTATACTACTAGTGTAACCCCTTATTTTTATTATTGCAACCCCCTTATTATATTGGTGTGCCCATTTAGTCTCGATATTGTTATTATTGTGCCCCATAGAAGCCCACTATTGTTATTATTGTTATGTCAACTTTGATTATATTATGACCCCTTAAACTCCTATATATAGAAAGGAGGTCTTGTCATTTGTATCATCCAAGAATTGTTCATTTGTGTAATGTAAAGGAGGTTTCTCCCTCGAAGAGGCTTATTTCTAAGGCATTGATCTATCTTTTCTATCTTTTTGTGAGCTGGTTTCATAACATTTGGTGTCAGAGCTTTGGATTTTAGGGTTTCGTTGCTTCAAATAGGTCATTGTGGAATTTTTGCTATAACATTTTCGCTACGAAGTCTCAAAAGCTAAAAACAAAACCCATTTGAGACGAAATCAGTCTGAACCTCGAGTCTAAATTTCAGATCTTGTCTCACTATATTTTCAGAGATATGATCTAAGGAAGTTAGTGTTTTTGAAAGCTCCAGAATTTCATCTCAAACAGGTCATCATGGAATTTTCTCTATAATATTTTTCTACGAAGGTTTAGACTCTGAAATTAAAACCCATATCAAGAAGAAGAAGGTTCAAAAAGTGAAATATCAGGAAGAAAAGTATCAAGAAACATCAAAAGAAAAGGATACTCACTGGGAACCAACCCCAAAGAAAGAATAAATGAATCTGACCATATCTTGTAATGCATTGGTCGGAATTACCACTCCTCAATCTATAAATATAGAAGGACATATCAAGAAGAAAAAGGTAATAGTTCTGATTGATTCGGGTAGTACCCATAATTTTATTCATTGTGAGATAGCTAAGGAATTGAATTGCTTCCTATATCCAGCACCAGAGTGTCAAGTGACAATCGTAAGTGGATGAACCATAAATTGCTCTGGAAAGTGTCATAATATCAAGCTATCCATGGGAGAATATGTATTGAATAGCCCAATGTTTTCCATTCCAATGGGTGTGCTGATGTTGTTCTAGGAATTCAATGACTACAGTCCTTGTGTACAATAGCTTTTAATATTTAAGATCTTTTCATAAAATTTTCTTTGGAAGGAAAGGAAGTTGAATTAAGGAGTATCACAAGGAAACCAGGAAAGATAATCAACTCTAACAGAATGATAAAGCTTATAAAGAAAGAACAACGAGACGTAATTGCACAATAATGTTTGCTAATGGTTCCCACATCGAAATCATCTATTTCTCCAAATCTTCAAAAAGTCTTGGACAACCATTCCAAGGTATTTGAGACTCCTAAAGGTCTCCCACATATTCGTGATCATGATCATGCTATTCATTTGATTCCATGAAGTGTTCCTCCAAACATCAAGCCTTGTAGATATCCATATGCCCAAAGGAGTGAAATTGAACATATGGTGCAGAAATGGTAGAGGTTGGTATAATTATCCAACCAAATTTGATAAACAAAGCAAGGGATGAATGGAAGAATGGCGAAGCAGGGTGGGAACTCATTCAAAAGTTTTCGAAGATCCCAGTTCCAACAATATTCCCAGAACTTGACAAGGAAGGAAAAATCATATTGGAACCTGAAGCATTCACAAAACCGAGAAGTCGATAGCTATGAAATTGATCAATTTCAGAGTATCTCGTCAAGTGGAAGAATTTTCTTGCTGAATATTCCACATGGGAGGACAAGAATTTTATACAGAAGCATCAAGAACTACTCAAGCGTTGAGGAAAACACTTTTTGAAGGAGAGGGGCATGTCAGGTCCCTATACTACTAGTGTGACCCCTTATTGTTATTAGTACAAACCCCTTATTATATTGTTGTGCCCATGTAGTCCCCATATTTTTATTATTGTGCCCCATAAAAGCCCACTATTTTTATTATTATGTCCTTACATTATTATTGTTATGTCGAATCTGATTATATTATGACCCCTTAGACTCCTATATATATAAAGGAGGTCTTTTCATTTGTATTATCCAAGAATTGTTCATTTGTGTAACATAGAGGAGGTTGCCCACTCGAAGAGACTTATTTCTAAGGTGTTGATCTATCTTTTCTATCTTTTTGTGAGCTGGTTTCATAACATTTGGTATCAGAGCTTTGGATTCTAGGGTTTCACTGCTCCAAACAGGGAATCGTGGAAATTTCGCTATAATTTTTTCGCTACAAAGTTTCAGAAGCTAAAAGAAAAACCCATTTGAGACGAAATCGGTCTAAACCTAGAGTCCGAATTTTAGATCTTGTCTCGCTATATTGTTGGCGATATGATCTAAGGAAGTTAGGGTTTTTGAAAGCTCCAGAATTGCATCTCAAACAGGTCATCGTGGAATTTTCTCTATAATTTTTTCTCTATGAAGGTTCAGACCCTAAAATTAAAAGCCATTTGATCCGAAATCTTGGTGAAGATTGGGGCCAAATTTCAGATCTTGTCTCACTATATTTTTGGATATATAATATGAGGAAGTTAGGGTTTTTGCAGATTCTCGAATTACATTCTAAACATGTGACCTTGGGAAAATCATCATAACTTTCTCTCTGAGCATCAAATTCAAATTTCATAAGAAGTTACAGAAATATGACAGACTTTAGTTTTACGTGTATATTTTTCAGATCCTAAGGTTGAAACAATGACACGCGGCACTACGTACAAGTGTGCTCTACTGAACTAGTCTATAATCAGGTCATTGTGGGAGATTTGACATAACTTTTCCTTGTAGAATCCAATATTGATCAGATTTGCGGGGTTAGAAAGAGCACACAAAGGGCTACTATAGGATGCAATTTCAGAACTTAGAGATATGAAATTACAGAGTTACAGTCGTTTCAAGTTCGAGCTCCTAAAATCAAGAAAATGCGATATGAGGAAGTTTGATGGCAAGGATCCGGTAAATTGGATACTACAGATGGAGAAATATTTTGATCTACATGAGGTGCAACTATTAGAAAAGGTATGTATTGCATCTTCATATTTAGAACCATATCAATTTTTATGGTATAAAGGGCCTTGTTCTTGTAAACCACTTGTTACGTGGTCAATTTTCACAGAGGAAATGATAGCACATTATGAGGATACAAAGAGCAACACCTTCTTTAGCCAATTGATAAATCTCAAACAAAAGTGTTCAATGGAAGAGCACATTGAGGACTTTCAAAAATTGAAGATAAGGGAAAATGGTATTCCAGAGAAGCAAAGGATTGATGTCTCCATAGGGACTTTAAATGATGAAATTCAACATGAGGTTCATCTTTGGGAACCCGATTCATTAGAGAAGGCATTTAGTTTGGCAAGAAAAGTGGAAAGCAAAATTATGGCAACAAGGAAGTCTACTCGTCACAACTATAAATATGGAAGTGTTGCTTCTCCTAGCCTTCCAAAACCTACAAGGTTAACACCAAAACAATTGGAAGAAAAAAGAGCAAAAGAGCTTTGTTACAATTGTGACAACAAATACATTAAAGGCCATAAGTGTGTTGAGAAGAAATTATTTTACATAGATTGTGAAGAGGAGGAAGAAAAGGATCAAGAAACATCAAAAGAAGAGGATATACACTAGGAACCAACCCCATAGAAATAATAAATGAATCCAACCATATCTTGTAAAGCATTGGAGATAATCACCACTCCTCAAACTCTCAAGATAGAAGGACATATCAAGAAGAAAAAGGTTCAAGAAGTGGAAGATCACATCGAGAAAGAAGAAATGAATCTGACCATATCTTGTAATGTATTGGTCGAAATTACCACTCCTCAAACTATCAATATAGAAGGACATATCAAGAAGAAAAATGTTCAAGAAGTGAAATATCACATCGAGCATCAAGAAATGAATCTGGCCATATCTTGTAATGCATTGGAAGAAATTACCACTCCTCAAACTCTCAAGATAGAAGGACATATCAAGAAGAAAAAGATTCAAGCAGTGAAAGATCACATCAAGCATCAACAAGTTCTCCAACTTTTAAAGGATAATGCCACTTTGGTGCAGAATCGAATGAAACAACAGGTAGATCAACATCACAGTGAAAGAAGTTTTGATGTAGGCGATTCGATATTTTTACGAATACAACCATACAAACAAATGTCTCTCAAGCAAGATAAGAAGGATAATAAATTATCACCAAAGTAATATGGTCCTTACAAGGTGCTACAAAATATTGGTACTATGGCATACAAATTGGAGCTTCTTGCATCTTCCAGAGTGCCCCCAGTTTTCCATGTTTCATGCTTAAAGAAGGTTATAGGTGACAAGCTCCCAGTTCAAACAATATTGTCGGAACTTGACGAGGAAGGAAAAATCTCATTGGATCCTGAAGAATTCACAGAAATAAGAACCCAACAACTACGAAATCGATCAATTTTAGATTATCTCATCAAGTGGAAGAACTTACCCGCTGAAGATTCCACATGGGAGGACGAGAATTTTATGCAGAAGCATCTAGAACTACTCAAGCGTTGAGGACAACACTTTTTGAAGGAGATGGGCATGTTAGGTCCCTATAATACTAGTGTAACCCCTTTATTATATTGTTGTTCCCATGTAGTCCCCATATTGTTATTATTGTGCCTCATAGAAGCCCACTATTATTATTGTTGTGCCCTTACATTATTATTGTTATGTCGGCTATGATTATATTATGACCCCTTAGACCCCTATATATAGAAAGGAGGTCTTGTCATTTGTATCATCCAAGAATTGTTCATTTGTGTAATGCAAAGGAGGTTTTCCCCTCGAAGAGGCTTATTTTGAAGGTGTTTATCTATCTTTCCTATCTTTTTGTGAGTTGGTTTCATAATAGAAACTCCTAAGTCTGAGATTACATTTAATCGACCTTCATCTGCTTGATACAATCAACTGAGCAATGAGGGGACAAGAACTCAAGCTTGTGTATGGGGAGCCATTGTGGATAAGGGACAATGTGTGAAATTTCAGAAAATGTATGGGAAATAAGGAAAGAGGAAAAATTCCTACTTTGGTGATAGGAATGGCATTGGTAAACATGCAAAGGGAGTTTGGGAAGAAATTTCTTGATAAGGAGTCTTGCAGGGGGAACAAACATATAGTTATGTGCAGGGAGGGTTGCTTGGAAGACTTGATTACCCATCAACCTGTATTTTTGTGCCATGGAATGAAAACTTGTGTGGGCGTCAAGGCTATGTTTGTGCATGTGTGAAGCTTATTGAGGTGCGAGTGTGGAATTCCTTGGTAAATTCAATGGAGTTACAATACTCTGGTGATAGCTAAGTTGGTAAACATGTGGTGCTTGATTGGTGTTAATCACTTGAGAAGTGGCTTTCCCCGAGGCTGATAAATCACCGGGAAGCTAGTTGGGTTAAGAAACTATTGGTTAGGTTGAGGCACCCTAGTAATAGTGGACTGATATACACCTAGAGTAGCCTTAGGGATGAGAGCACATGTGTTAGCACCACTAATAAGCTATCAACTAAGTGTGATCTTGTTCCTATAGTAGCTACACCACTAATAAACATTCCTTTATTCATGCATATCCTTCTCCAGAAATGAACTGAGACTCTTTGCGCTTTGCTTAATCCCTTGTGTTGTTTTGTTGTTGGCTGGGAGCCACTATGGTGTTACAATTGAGAGTTATTGAGATTCACCTGACAAATTGGCTTTGTCCCTTGTAAGTGAGTCACTTATTGAGAACTCCTGAGAAATTTACCTCCTCAGACTCTGAATTTGGCTCGAGGGTGGTGATGAGTCCCGTCAACAGGTACATTTGAATATCAACATGCCATCCTCCAACCTTAAAACTATCCTTCTCTTATATTAATCCAATTTTTTTGTTATATTATGCTTAGTAAGAGGAATAAAAAGTGTTTTTCATAGTAGGTGGCCTAATGTGGTTTAATTGTAGGAAAATGAAGCATTTTTTAGGATATTACTATGCAAGGCTTGATGGAGACAACTAGGAGAGAATCTAGGGGACTTTTCCACCTCCTTAACTCCCTAAAATCAGCTTGGGATGACCATATCCTCTCTCACCAGTTTGAGTTCATTGGAAGCCGAGTGACTCCTAGTCCAACTGAAGATCAATAGGGACAAGATCCACCATTTTCAAGATCAAGGGAACCATTCCTACTTTCAAGGGAGGTGCTTCAACTGCCCTTTTGTATAAATAAACTAAAACAAGAGCTCATTAGGATTCAAATCTTTTGTTCAGCAAGGTGTAGCTATTGAGATTCAAGATTGACATTGTTATTTTAAACTTTTATGTGATGTATTAGACCTGCACTTTTTGCTAATGAGAATTTTGATTTTAAGCTGCATCTTAGTTAGTTTCAGAGGGATGAGACCCTTGGGTTTGGGCCCAACCCAAATTCTTTGGTACCTCTTCTTTTACTTATGTTTCTTCTTGATTCCAAGCAGTTCATAGGGAAGAAGAAGAACCTACTTCACCTACCCAAACTATCTCTAAAAACAGGGACAATGAGGTTTTCCCTATTAGATAGACCAATGGAGAGGCTAGAATGAAGAACATAAGCCCTACTGCCCTTCCACACTTCCATGGCTTAACCTATGAGGATCTTGATACCTTCATGTTTGAATTTGTTGTTATCTATAGGACCTATGACTATGCCTATGATAAGAAGAAGTTGAATTTTTTCCCCTCTAGCCTTAAAGAAACAACCTTGCGTTGGTTTATGGGTCCACCTGGAGGTAGCATCACTACCTAGACCAAAATGCAACAAGCCTTCAATAGAAAGTACAAGGACTATTGTAGGTCTAAAGAAACCATGGAAGAAATCTTTAGGATGACTCTTGGACTTGATGAATCCCTAGAAGACTATGAGGAGATATTTCAACTTAGTTATAGGAGGGCCATCTACGCCTTTGATCTTGAATCACTCTAACTAGTTCTTCTCTGGGGCATCATGGAAGATATGTTGGAAACCCTCAACATGTTGTCTGGAGGATATGTCTATTAGTTATCCTATGATGACATTAAAACTATGTTCAAGAATCACTCTAGGGCTTCTAGGAAGAAGGGTAGGGCTAATCAAGGCTTGGTCAATTCCTCTCCCTTCACAACATCCATTAAGCATGAGATAGGTAACATGCTGGAGGATTTCAAGAGTGAAATGTTGAATAAAATTGATACCATGCAAATCAAAAGAAAGAAGGAGGAAGTAGAAAGGGCACTAGCTATTTTCTTCCCTAGATGCACCAAAATACATCCTAGGAATGAGTGTCCATTGAATGTCATAGAGACCTACCTAGTATGTGAAGAAAATCATGCAACATACAAGTTCCCTTCTTCTCTAGGATTAAAATATTTATATCAAGGAGTAGAAGGGTGGTCAGATCAACTTTGTTTCATCAATCAAGGAATACCTCAAGGACCTCAACCATATCAACGAGGCATGCAAGGTGCACACTACCCTTATTATAATCCAAATCAGAATGCACCCTTGCAAACTTGGTACTCTTCCACTCACCCATCCTAATCCACACCTCCTTCTTGGCCTTATTCTCCTCCATATCCTCCTCAACCTGTCAACCATCCTTTTCAACCATATCCACCCCAATATTCTCAATGGGGCAACCCATCGCAGGGTTGGAGGCCCCAAGTTAGTCAGCATCCTTCTTTACTACCTTCACCCCAACCTTATCCACATCTCATTCATCCTACTCCACCTAAGCAACCTCAAATTCATGCTCAACCAAATTTGAACCCGAAGAACAAGTAAGAACAACAGGTCTACAATGGGGAGACATCTTATGCTGCGTATGTTGTGGAAATATAGTAGATCAACCTTTGGTCTGGAAGAGTACTTCCAGATAACCACCCACCTTCTACACCTGAAGATCTTGAAGAATAGAAGGAAGAGAGTGCTCCTCAATTCAATCCACCTCCTTTTCCTGAGTGGTTGATTCACCCTAGTCAACACACCCCATAAGAGCTTGAACTTCTGGGAGAATTGAAGAATTTGTGTGTTAAAATACCCCTTCTCAAGGATATTAAAGATGTTCACATCTATAATAATATCATTAATGAGAAATGTTTCAAAAATACTGGGAGAAGAAAAAGAGACACCCCCACCATAAATGTTGCTGAGAAATTATATGATTTGATGCTTGTGAGGTTGATCTTCCTGAAATATCTAGACCTTGGAAGCCCTGTAGTAAATGTGCACATTGATGGCGTTATAGTCCCTAATAGCCTAATTGATCTTGAGGATGCAATAAATGTGACGACTAAGGAAACCATGCTAAAGATAAACCTCCAAAGGGATTTGAGAAAGACCACCACAGTGTTGCAGATTACAGACATATCCATAGTACCTCCTTAGGGAGTCGTTGAAGATGTTATGGTCTCCATTGAATCTTGGGAGTATCCTATTGATTTCCTGGTTCTCCAACCCAAAACCAAGTTTAACCGCTACACTCTCATCCTAGGAAGGCCATGACTAGCCACTGTTGATGCTTACACTAGTTGTATGGTTTGGAACATGCCCATTAAGAATGGACATTTGGCTAAACAATTGATATTGTATCCTCCTTATCAAACTTCTATTGAGCATGAATTACCATTGTAGTTAGAAGAGGGGGAAGAAGATGAAATGTATTACACCACCCCCCACCCAATATACACTTTGGACATTATTACAAGAGGGGGGAAACCTGATGAAGATGATCTCATTGACCATATCCTTCATAATCAACCTCCCATTGCCATACCAATTGATGAGTTGATGAAATAACCTGGGAGTAATCCTTGGGCTGACTTAGGCCCTATTGAATCAAGTCCATACCATGTCAAGATTGTAGAGTGTGGCCCATATAGAACCTTAAAGATCAACCTTTCTCTCTTAGCCAAATAGGAAGAATAATTGTGCAAGGTGCTAAGGCAACACCTAGATGCTTTTGCTTGGGACTATAAGGAAATGAAACGTGTGCATCCCTCGTTTTTTACTCACCATATTTACATCAAGGAGGGATTAAAGCCTATGCAACAACCCCAAAGGAGGATGAACCCAACTCTTAAGGATATTGTGAAAGAATAACTACAAAAACTACTCGATGTAGGGTTCATATACCCCATTTCATATAGTGAGTAGGTGTCACCTCTTGTGTTAGTTCCTAAGAAGAATAGGAAGTGGAGAATTTCTATATGGCCTTGCTGGGAAGAAATTATTCTCCTTCTTGGATGGAATTAGTGGGCACAATCAAATCTAGATCAGCCCTGAAGACCAAGCTAAGATCACATTCACATGCCCTTTGGGTACCTTTACTTATAGATTACTTCCATTTGGTTTGTGCAATGCCCCTACTACTTTCCAGAGGGAAGTGTTGAGTATTTTGGTTGAATTGGTTCATGACTCTATTGAAATATACATGGATGATTTCACTCCTTATGGATGTGACTTCCATGAATCTCTCTCCAACATTTTCAAGGTTTTGAAGAAATGAATTGAAATGAATCTCTCTCTAAGCCTTGAGAAATGTGAGTTCTTGATGAATGAGGGGACTATGCTTGGCCATTCCATATACAAGGAAGGGATACATGTATACTCAAAACAATTTTCCATCTTCAAAAGGGTCCCTACCCCTCATAAGCAAAGAGATGTCAGGATATTCTTGGGATTAACGGGTATTATAGGAGATTCATCTAAGAATTTAGTAAAGCGGCTTCATCTTTGTTTGGTTCACTGGCCAAAGATTTAGATTTATGTTGGACCAGCAATTGTCAAGAGGCCCTTGAAGTGTTGAAAGAAAATTTGACCACTACACCCATCCTAAGAGGTCCCAAATGGGCATTGCCTTTCCATATCCATACTAATGCATCCAATAAAGCTATGGGGGAAGCCTTGTGACAAGTAGAGGATAAGTTTCCTTATGTTATTTACTTCATTAGTAAGAATTTATCTAAACCTTAGATGAATTACACTATCACTGAAAAAGAGCTCTTAGATGTAGTACATTCTTTAAACAAATTTAGGCACTATATCACTGGGTACCAAACTTTTGTTCATACTTATCATGCAACCATTAAATATTTGATGAATGCACCTGATGTTAATGCTAGGATAATTAGGTGGTTTTTTTTGTTACAACAGTTTGATTTGACTATTACTGACAAACCAAGAAAAGAAACTGTGGTTGCAGATTTTTTGTCCCGGTTAGCCATTCCTGCAGTTAATGAAGAGATGTTGGATGATCAACTTCCAAATGGGCACCTCTTTACCATCTAGGCCCTTTCTCCTCAGTTTTCTGACATAATGAACTACCTGGTTTCTTGGAGGATCCCTCCTAGTCTATCATTCATAGAGAAAAGCAAGATTGTAAGGAAAAGCTCTCCTTTCACTTGGAAAGGGAGCAATATTTTTAGATTGGGACCAGATCAAATATTGAGGAGATGTGTAAGAGAGGAGTAGGTATTTGAAAATGTCTCAGCATGTCATGATGGTCCTTGTGGAGGTCACTTTGCTGCAAAAAGGACAACCTTTAAATTTTTACTGGTTGGTTACTATTGGCCCATGTTACATTACGATGCAAGGAGACATACCACTAGATGTGATTCATGCCAAAGGCTGGGAGAACCCACACCCAAGTATGAAATGGCCCTACATCCTCAAGCAGCCTTAGAGCCATTTGACAAGTGGGGCATGGATTTCATTGGGCCAAATGATCCACCACCAGGACATAAAAAGTACATCATTGTGTGCAGTGATTACTTGACAAAGTGGGCTGAGACAAAGGAAATTAAAGAAGAAAATGAGCAAAAAGTGGCATAATTTTTAAGAGAAAACATCTTCTACAAGTTTGGGTATCCAAGGGAGGTAGTCACTGATCAAGGAGCACAATTCAAATCTAATTTCATTGAATATCTCATGAGGCGGCACCATATCAAGCACAAGACGTCCACCGCCTATCATCCGCAAGGAAATGGTCAAGTAGAGGTCACAAACAAAGCACTTGAGAGCATCCTCACCAAGGTTGTTAACAACAGTAGGAAATATTGGGGAGAGAGACTATTAGAGGCCACTTGGGCCTACAATATCACTTGGAAATCCACCATTGGATTCACTTCATATGATTTGGTTTATGAGAAGAAAGCTCTACTTTTTATTGAGTTTGAATATAACACTTTGAGAATGAAACTTAGTTGGACTTAGATGTCACCACAACACAAAAAGAAAGGCTCCTCCAACTGAATGGCTTATATGAGTTCAGAATGCAAGCTCTCTTACACACTGAAGTCATACAGCTACAAAGGAAGGTCCAGCATGACAATCATATCAAGGAAAATACTTTTCAAGAAGGGGATTGGGCCTTGTTATATGATTCTAGGTTCAAAGATTTTAAATGGAAGTTAATGAAAACATGGTTGGGTCCATACCTAGTGGAAAAGTGTCATGAAAATGGATCTGTCCAGATCAGAACCATTGATGAGGAAGTCACTCCCTTGCTTGTAAATGGTTACATGTTGAAGTTATATAGAAGACCTCTGTCCAAGAAGGAACTTATCAGTTCAGCCAACAAAGAATTGAATGTGATTGGAAGTTTTATAGCTTCCAGTCCACAACATTCCTAGATATTTTAAAAAATAAAAGGCCTAGATGAAAATCTCTGTCAGGCATCTGAGGCTAAGTCCAAGGTTGAAAACCTCTCTTAAAAAAAAAAAATGATCCCTAGGTGAAAACCTCTCTTGAGGCACCTAGGGAAGGCATGCAGGTTGAAAACCCCCTCTGAGGTAGCCTGTGTGTCTGAAAAAAAAAAAAAAAAAGAGAGAACAAGGAAGAATCTTATATCATATTTATTAACCTTTCTTTTGTTTTGCAGAATTTCACACAGTGGTAGATTTCATGGCTCCAGGACAAGACCTAAAATCTATAACCCATTCCTCTATCCATACACCTCATATTCATCCTCTCCATTCATATTGCTATCTCTCTCCACCATCCCACCATCAAGAAATCCAAATTTCACCTCCTCCCTGTGATGCTACAAGAAGGACCTACATTGCTACAGGAAGGTCTTGTAATGCTACAGGAGGAGTCTGTGGAGCTACATGAGGGAGATCTGAGGAGGAAAACAATCCACAAGACCATACCAACTCTGAAAAATGATAAAGAAGGCCCCCCTATGAATTTTCCGTCACCCATCCACTCATTTCAGCAAAAAAATGCTCAAGTTCCCACTCTATCTTGCCTTAAGAAGAAAACATAGAAGCCACCACTTTATATCTTTACAATGTCTACACTACTCCTCCATGACTTTAACCCTATCCTCATAGCTCATCATCATATCCCTCATCTCCCTCATGCAAACTGAAGACTTCAAGGGGAGAATAAGAGAATGATACAAGAAGAAACTCCTCCTGTAGTAGTATGTGCAACCACACAACAATCACTGATTTCCACCACAAGAAGGAATGATGAAGCTTTGTTTGTAGCTATGAAGAGACACTTCATTCTGAGGGAGACTTTCCACCACCACCACCAACTTGGATATCAGAAGATGCACATGCAAACACACAACAAAAGAAACATTCAAGGTAGCATCAAGAATGAAGACATGTACATGAAATAAGTCAAAGAGGTCAAAACCCTTGATCATCATGATATATGGTCCAAATCCAACATGAAAACCTCTGCAACAATTCGATCCACATGTAGGATAAGGTATGGCAACCCTAACCTCCTCCCTCTGCATAAAAAATGATAAAAATGTGTTTTTAAGTGAGAAAAAGGTGTTTTAATAGGCTAGAGGTGGCCAATGAACTTGGCCACCCTCAACTAGTAAACTCAAGTGTAAATTTAGTCACCCATGCAACGTGGAAATGTCAACTCAAAGCAAAGTGGTGTGCTCAAAGAGTGGTGTGATAATCATGAGGAGGGAGAAATGATTACAATTAGTGGGGACAATGGTCCAAAATAGGAAACTCGTGTTAATTCCAAGTCACTATCGTGCTCCAATATTTTAACCAAAAGAGGATATTATGTGTTGGCTCGAATTCATTTGGACCATCACTCGTTCCAAAAACACGTGGAGGGAGGATGAGCTAGTGCATCGAGAACCTAAAGTGCCACCGAGGAGATTCAAACCCTGCCTGCAAATTGCTACAGGAGAAAGCTACAGGCAAGCTTGCAATTGATATAGGAGGGTCAAGAGGAGCTACAAGAGGATTTGAGAGGAGGAAAAGGAGTCACAGTGGCTCAATACTGTCTCAAAACCTTCATGCACACCCAAAATTGCTCTGATAAGAAATAAGTGATACCCTCCTTCTTTGTTTCTACACCCAATTTCATGAGCAGCCTGCTTGAAATTAAGAGCCTATAACAGTCAATTGATTAGTAGGGGGTCCTTTTGGAAGTTGTTGTGGTTAACATAAAATAAAATAATTTGGTTGATATCAATTTGAGCACCCTTCTTCTTTACTATTACCAAGCATTGTGCCATTGTTTCACCACTTTTTGTGCCACTATTTCACCACTGAGGCTACTTGAATGTTTTGAATTCCACACCTACATAACATCAAGGAGTAATATAGAATATATTGGAGGAGGATTTAACATAAGGGAACCCTTAGACACTAGGAGAATTCACCAACACCCTGCTGTAGTTGACATTTTCAGAAACCACCAGTGGTTGGGTTTCTTTAAGCTACTAAAAAGGGGTATGGTGATGATCTTTCCCATGAATTTTCCATGGAATTTCCCTCTCAAGGGGAAGAAAATTCCAAAAATGTTGTCAAAGGGTTGGCCATCTCTCTCAGTCTTCAAACTATCAGCAAAGTGACCACCTTGCCTCTAGGAATTATATGGAGAAAATAAGACAAGCAAGTAATTGTCATAGATAGGAAAAACTTCTTCCTTTGAAAAGAGAATCCTATAGAAGACAAGAATGGAGTGAGAAGAGAATGTCTTCCTTACCCTTGGGATAAGGTATCTTACCATATCCTTAAATATATATCTTGTGAAGGGAGATTAAGTGTGGTTTATTCCTACCACTTTAGGATACTCCAAGAGTTGAGATTCAAAGAATAATCACCCCTTTCTCAAAGACTTAATGTCCCTCATTTCCTTCTTCAGCCAATCGTGGAGATGAGTCAGAAATTAAGGGAAGGAAAAAACCAACATTTAGCTCACCATGGCCTCATCAAATTGATTATATGCTTTGAACCGCTTGATAATCCCTCTCATATGGAACAAATTTGTGGACATGGATAGGGATACTTTCATAGAAACACAAGCCCTCACACCAGGAGAGACTCCAACCTCTAGTATTGTAGGAAGAGAAGGAAAAACATAGGAGAAAGAGGAAGTAGAGATAGAGGAAGGAGAAGTAGAGATGAAAGGAGAAGAGGAGGAGAAGAAAGAATAAGCCCTGAGGAAACTTATCCACCCCAAGGAGCAGAACACGTTGAAACCTTAGCTACATTGGGCTCTCTTGTCAAGCCTAAGAGGAAGAAATAAAGACCAATTCAAATGTATTTTAGAACCAGGAAGAGCACTAGAATTAGACATGGTAAGCCACAAACTCCTACAAGGGTTCCTATAATTATTGATGAGTCACCAAGCAAAAAGGAAGAAATAAGACCTCGTGAAGGAAAAATTGAGGAGGTCACTCCTCCTAAAACCAAAACCAAGTCACCCTTATCATATGTGATTAGGTCTGCCACTAGGTCTGTCACCTTCAAGAAGCCAAGGGCAGAATCTGCCTTTGAGGAAGAGGAAAAAGAGAAGCTACAGGAGGATCGGGGTTTTCTATAGGAGAGACATGGTTTGTTATGGCAACAGCAGAGTTTGTTACAAGAAAAATAGGGTAAGCTACAGGAGCACATGAAATATTCACAAGATGAAGCCACCACCTCAAGGACTATTGGAAAAGACCTACAAGAGCTCCAGGAACCTATCCCACAACCTATCTTGAGCTCCTACTACAAATTCATTGAAGAAGGATTATCACTGAAAAAATTTCAATCCCACTCCTTTATGAGCTGGAGATAGAGAGAGGTAGAACCCATAGGTGGATGAAAACTACTAAATCTAAGAAGGTAGAGGATGCAGGCCTCATGGAAGAAAAATTCATTGAAATGAGAAAAGAGTTAAGTGAGTTGAGAATAAGAGAGTCCATGATGAAGGACAAACTACATGCAGAAAACATGAGGTTGAGAGAGAGGCTGCAGGAGAAATAAACACAACTTGCCACCATGGAAACTTTTTGCATGGAAGCACTACCATGATGAAAACCATCAAGGTATTATGCCCTCTTTCTCAGAGAACAATGGTTGTAGTTCCAAATCAGAACTTTGGCACAATATGTATCTCTTCCTTTTCAAGACTACATGTAGGTCATTGAATTTTGCAGCCAAACTAACATGGAAGAGATAGCAAAATTGGTTGAATTTTACATGCACAACCTCACTTTGACAAATATGAATTTTTGGTATCCCAATTCAAGATAGGGAGATATGCAGTTGATGGATTTAACATCTTGGATGACTCATGAGGAGACGAGTTGAGGAAGTGAAAAGGGTAATGACAAAGGAGGAAAAGGAATCATTGCGTATCAGGGCAAAGCTAGTAAGCCCAAAGGTTTTCATTAGCAATCATGGCCTCATCTCCAATGATGCTGCACATTCAAGATGTTGGGAAAAGAAAGTCTGCAAGATTGCCAGAAGAGATGGCATGCCTTACTCCATAGTCTACAGATCAAAGAAGATCACTTTCCTGAAAGGCTAAGGAGTGCCTTGGAGAGAACATAATTATACAAGAGGATCATGCCGAGGATGAAAATAAGGTAAATAGGACTCATGCTTAGTCCACCCTTGCTTCTATGCTTACAAGAAGGAAGAGGTGAAGCAATAGGGCAAAAGGAATTGACAAAGATAGATAGGAATGAAGGTTTTTACCCCTAAGAGGGCACACCATCTGAGGAGCCATGGGATGTCACGGAGGCCACCAGGGCCATGAAAGAGCTTCACATGGATGAATGAGTTTTTCAGAGGATGAGTAACACCTTTAGCAAGGGGGTGATGATGAGTCTCATCAATAGGTACATTTTGAATATCAACATGCCATTGTCCAACCTTAAAACTATCCTTCTCTTACATTAATTCACATTTTTTGTTATATTATGCTTAGTAAGAGGAGTAAAAGGTGTTTGTCATAGTATGTGGCCTAATGTGGTTTAATTGTAGGAAAATGAAGCATTTTTTAGGCTATTACTATGCAGGGGCTTGATGGAGATAACTAGGGGAGAATTTAGGGGGTTTTTCCATCTCCTTAACTCCCTAAACTCCGTTTGGGATCACCATATCTTCTCTCACTAGTTTGATTTCATTGGAAATGGAGTGACTCCTAGTCCAAGGTTAAGATTAAGAGGGACAAGATCCACCATTTTCGAGATCAAGGAGGGAGCCTTTCCTACTTTCAAAGGAGCTTATTCATCTGCCCTTTTTTATAAATAAACTATAAGAAGAGTTTAATTAGGTGTAACTATTGAACATCAAGCTTGACATTTTTATTTTCATTTTTTACGTGATGTATTAGACCTGCACTTTTTGATAATGAAAAGTTTGATTTTAAGATGCATCTTTCAGAAGGATGAGCCCTTTGCTTTAGGCCCAGTCTAGAGGCTTTGGTCCCTCTTATTGTACTTACGTTTCTTCTTGATTCCAAGCAATTCATAGTTTCTTGCATTTGAGTAGAGATTAATCTACCAGCATAGCCACGTGAATACCATGGGTCAATACTATTGGTTCTCAATACCATGGGTCAATACCATGTGCCATCTTTATTTTTATTAATATTAATACTAGGGTTAATAATGTTTTTTGCATCGTATTAATAATAATCCGGCCCATGGGGTTTGGCCCATAGGCTTCACCTAAATAAAATCTCATTTTTGAGTGTTCATAAATATAATGTGAGTTATGGAGTAAATATTAAAAAAAAAAATGTTTTATTTATTTACCATACCTTTGGTTTATTTATATTTTTTATTAATTTACCATACCTCTTTTATAAATATGGTATTTGGCCCATAGGCTTCACCTAAATAAAACCTCGTTTTTGAGTCTTCTTTAAATATAAAGAGGTTTATGGACTAAATATAAAAAGAGGTTTTATTTATTTACTATACCTCTAGTTTATTTATATTTTTATTTATTTACTATACCTATTTTTTTAGGGTTCATAAACCTCTTTATATTTTAAATTTATAGTGTTTATACATAATAATAATCAGATTGATTAGATATCATTTTGGTTCAACTGCGTTAAGTAAGTCATTTACGTATGACCATTTCCATGAGAGGTAGTCGTAACTGACTACCTCTCATGGAAATGGTCATACGTGAATGACTTACTTAACGCAGTTGAACCAAAATGATATCTAATATAATGCACTGCGTAAACCCCCATACTTATAATCAGATTGATTTCGATTTCTAAATAGGGCGAACATTAGATTAAAAATGTTAATTGTTAAACGTTACATGTTAAATGTTCACATTTACATTTACATTCACATCTACCCCAATAAAAAAAAATGTTTCATTTATTTATTAAAAATGTTAATTGTTAAACGTTACATGTTAAATGTTCACATTTACATTTACATTCACATCTACCCCAATTAAAAAAAAAATGTTTCATTTATTTACCATACCTCTGGTTTATTTATATTTTTATTAATTTACCATACCTCTTTTATAAATATGGTATTTGGCCCATGGTATTTAGCCCATGGTATTAAAATGGTATTTGGCCCATAGGCTTCACCTAAATAAAAGCTCTTTTTTAAGTCTTCTTAAATATAAAGATGTTTATGGACTAAATATAAAAAGAGGTTTTATTTATTTACCATACCTCTAGTTTATTCATATTTTTATTTATTTAGGATACCTTTGAAGTAAGTATAAAAAGGTTTTATTTATTTAACATATCTCCAGTTTATTTATATTTTTATTTGTTTACAATACCTATTTTTTTTTGTATTCATAAACCTCTTTATATTTTAAATTTATATTTTGTTTACTTAATAATAATTAGATTGATTTAGATTTCTATATAGGGGGAACATTAGATTAAAAGTGTTAAATGTTAAACATTACATGTTAAATGTTAACATTTACATGTTTATGTGATATCTACCTCATACTGGACTGTAGAGGGCCTCTACACAATAAAACCGTGTGGCTGCAACCTCTACATCACCTCTCTTGTGGGAGAATGAGTGGAAGGATTCACAACCAAAGCCTAAAAAGTTTGTATTTATGATTTCTTAGAAATAGATTAGTGTTAGCTGTCTTGTTTTACATTTGCTTTCTATAGCTTAGAAGTGATTTTAGTGGTTAGATACATGTTATTGCATGAATTAGATGTTATTTAAATTCAACTCATCTTTTCCATCATAAGTCATTTCATTTTGTTAATGATAAATGGATGCATGCATGTGATTTATCGTAGGGCTAGTTGATCTATAGGGAAGGATACCTTTTCCACTTCCATCTTGTGCTCCTTCATCTTCTCCTTCCACTTCCAAACTTTGTCCCAAAACCCTGTTTTATAAGCAATTCTGCCTAGTACACTGAGAGCACTCATCCTAGTTCAAGACAAGCCTCCGAGAGGTCTTGAGCTTGGCTAGGGGATCAAACCAACTTCCTTCCATTTGATTCAACTTCCATCCACCTCTCCATACCCTCAAGAAAACGTTTTTACCTTCAAAAACCACTTGGATTCCCTCCTGTAGCATCACAGGGCTCTGTAGCAATCACCTGTAGCAACATTTTCCTTCATCAATTTTGATCCCCACTGCAACTTTGACTTAACATAGATGCATAATGACCCCCAACTATGGTTTTATGATCAGGGAAAGCTCCTAGGCCACTCCAAACCTTCCTTTTCTTCGTTGCAAAAAAAATAGTAGAGTTAGTTTCTTTATCATGCAAGTAGGTTACTGATTTATAAGCAAGTATGAACTAGGTAGATGGTACATGCAATTCTTATTGGTAGTGTGATGAATTATGCAAGATAAATTAGCTTCCTTTATGCAAGTAGATGAGTTAATTTGATGAATTCTGCAAGATAACATAGATTTATTTCTACAAATAGATTAGCCTTTGTCCTTTCATGAATTTATTAGTTAGCATTTACATGTTAAGTCAAGGGAATTTCTTTTTTCATAGATAGAAGACATTTCAATTGTACCATTATCAACAAGCTTTCATTCTAATTCAGTAGGAGGAAGGGTTTTTTAGAACTTTTTGATCTAATGTCATAATTGAGGGTGACATTAGTGGAATCCTATCTACTGTGAATATAGGACGATCACCTCGTAGTTTGTACAAACCCCGTTTTGATAATTTGAGTTGAGGAGCCCTTGGGAGTAGCAACATTCTTGGTGCAATATGAGGGCTCACCAGGTGGCTAGCTACAAGAAAGAATAATAGTGTAATCATCCTACAATTGGGTGGATATTTGAAGTCCCTCTTAGTTTCCAATCATCTAATTGTAAGGTAATTATTTAATTGCATTGTCATGTTACTTATGTTGTTATATTGTACATGTTGATTAGCTTCCAAAGAGATGTTGTATATCTCTAGGTGTTGCAATCCAAGGTGTTGTAAGTCATTTATCTTGTAAGGATAAGATTGAGCCCCATGATGTTGAAATGTGGTTGTGTGGATTATTTGTTATACTCATGAACTGTACATAATGTAGTAACAAGTTCATGTTCATGATTGAAAACCTAGTGGACAGGTTGTTTGTTTATTTTCCTATGTTATGATCATGTATGATTTGTTTACCTACATTCATGCCTGGTTTTGTAATAATAAGCTTATGCTACCTGTGTATAGCATAGTGGGGATGGATGTATGTATATTTTCCTTTATGATCATGCATGTGTACCTGATCACCCATTTGAAGGACAAGAAGTCTTGTGAATAACATAGGGAAACTTCTGTTTGTGTCCCTAAGGACTGATTGAATGAAAATTATGTGAGTAGGAGGCCACAAATTCATTGTCTATGTGTATGAGAGCAACATGATTCTCTACTGATTATTACAGCTCAAGGGAGTTAGTTGAAAAATATCTAAGGGTTGAAAGGGAATTAATAGAGGGGTGCTTCCTGTTATATCATTGGGGTTTTCCCATTTAGGCCCCAGGAAGTTAAGAGTTCTTGCCATTTCAATGCGGTCCCGAGCAACAAGATCCATGAGACATAGTGTTTTCTCGTCTGTAAGTGGGAATATGTATGTCATGTTGCAGGCCCTTTGGGGCCTTAATCCTTTATGTTTTCTAGTGAGAGACGGGGGATGTGAGATTGAGAATCCATTAACTAATTGGCGTGAATAATTCTTGTTGCAGTCATAACTTTGCAGAAATTTCCTTTTATGATGTTACCATGGGAGACGTATAAGGCACAATTTTGCAGGGACCCAAAGAATGAGGTCCACAATAAGGCCAATTTTTTTTAATAACGAGGAGGTAATTATTTGCACAATGAGTTGGGACCATAGTGGGACCGAGGCCAAGGATGACATGTGGTAGTCATTGGAGGCCTTTCTGGAGGGACAAGTGGCCTATAGTTGAGTGACACGTAGTGCCCTTAGAAAGGGCCACATAGCAACATGATGTCGTTGTGGTCTCATAGACCCCAAGAGTTTCTAAGTACACATTCACAGGTTGATCCATGATTGATGTCTCTAGGGAAAATGAGAATGTTTTCGGCACTATACAAGAGGATTTTTCATCATGACATAAGAATGATGTCATCACAAGATGATGTTAACATGACATCATTATGGTCCCTCAGAGAATCAATAAGTGCATTGCAAAGTCGAGTTGTGGAACTTAGCAGAAATATTGTCGTCACACGTTTCATACCTTAGAGATATTAAGGCATTGATTTTGCATGGATGTTGTCATTAACAGAGGCAGGTGCTAAAGGTTCCCACTCTGGGGATAGGGTCCTGATCCTCTGTTACAGAATAGGCATTGTTTTCTTTTGCAGATTTATTCTTTCTGTTCAATTATTCATCTCTTGTTAGATATCTACAATAGAGTATAATTGTTGTAACACAGAGTGAAGCTTTCAACGAGGTGTGATTTGTTTATACTACAACTTTTAGTGCTATTAAGATTGAGTACATATAGTATGTAGTTGCCTTTGAAATAATCAGACTTCCTCGGGTTGACAATTTATGTGGCACTCGACTGTTCAATTAATAAGCAATTAAAGTGACCAACATTTTGGCGCCATTGCCGGGGAAGGCGACCGAAGATTTTAAGAGCATTAATGATTTTCTTTTAGATGTACAGGATGCATGAGAGGACGCAGGAAAACTAACCCTACAGGCGGCAGGGGCAAAGGCAGAGGAGGAAGGAAAACTTTCATTGACGACATTATTTTAAAAGCTGAAACATCTCAGAAGATAAGCTCTCCGAGGCCACAGACTCAGCACTCTCTCTAGACGGACTATGAAACGGAGGAAGTATTGGGTCCAGAAAGGGCCAAAGAGACAGTAGAACAACCTGAGGAGTCAGTGGAAGATATTGAAGAACCAATAGAAGATATTGAAGCTGAGGGACCAGTTCAGAACATTGAGAGCCCAACAGAAAGCACTGAAGACCGGGCAAGTGAAATAGGGGAACAACCAATGGATAGAAACAATGAAGGACCCTTTGGTGGGGGATGAAGAGAAGGAAGGGGAGAGAATTCCCTTTCCACCTTGGAATTCCCTATTGAAGATATTCCTAGAGGGGCAACTCCTATGAAGAACATCCCACTCTCATCCCTACCTAATTTCCATGGTTTATCATCTGAAGACCCTGATGAATTTCTGTTTGAGTTTGATATATTGTGTAGAAGTTATAAATATGTTAATAATCCTCAAAAGTTAAAGTTATTTTCAGAAACATTAAAAGGAAATGCACTGAGGTGGTTCATGAGCCTGGGAGGACATGTGATTACAACATGGGAGCAGATGAAAGAGAAGTTCCTAGCCAAATACCAAGACTATTGCTGGACAAGAGAGAGGAAGGAGGAATTATTTAAGATGGTTCAGAAGGAGGACGGAAATCCAGAAGATTTCGTGGAGAGGTTACAAAATAATTTGCAGAGATCCGATCACCCTAATATGAGTAAGGATATTCTTAAGTCAATACTGTTGAAAGGGGTACAGGATGATTGTTTAGACATGTTGAATATGCTTGGAAAAGGGGATATATCTAAGGAATTGTATGATGAGATTGTCAACCTTTGTAAGAGATGTTCAAGAGGAGCAGTAAACAGACCAAAAAGCAGGGATAATACATACTCAAGAGTCCAAAAATCAGCTAGTGGAGGAGCAACAAGGGCTGAAATAGGTAACTTACTTGAAGAATTTAAAACTGAAATGTTAAGCTCTTTTGCTTCACAAATTGATACCTTGCAGGTTAAAAAGAAGTAGGCAGAGGTAGAAGCTGCTTTGGCTATTTTCTACTCTAAATGCAGAGAAAAACACCCATTAAGGGAATGCCCACTGGACAAGGTACCAATTTGCACTATTTGCGAGAAGGACCATGAGACTCAACAATGCCCTTCTTTACCAGGAATAAAAGCAGCATTGCAACCAACTGAAGAAGAAGCTGAAGCAACTTGTTGACACATAGGAGGCAATGGCAACCACGAGGACAAGGGACGAATTCTAATATGCCATTTAATCGTTGGAATAATTATCCTCCTTTTCAAGCAAATTACCCGCCCTTAAATCAAATGCAATACCCACCCTTCAACCAAATGAACTTCCCACCCATGCAGCAACCAAACCCTCCCTTTGTGGATCCTACAATATGGAATCCCTGGTCTTTACAATGATCTTATTTTAATCAGTTGAACCCAAGCTGGACAGCTCAGCAAATCCCATTTCCAAACCAATTCCCCCAGTATCAGCAATCTCTCTCTTTGCCATCAAACGCTCCACTGAATATCCAGACAATGAGACCCTAGCTGCCTGTACAACGGAACCCCAACCCTAATAATAATAAAGCTGTGCAGGTCATTGATATTCAGAATCAGCCTATTTTCCCTATGCAATGTAATGATATTCATTTGCAGTCTGGGAGAGTAGTCGAACCTATTATTGATGGTATTACTTCTTCAGACTCTAATAAAGAGGAGACAGTAAAAGATAAGTCATCCAATAAGAATACTAGAAAAGTTGAGTCACCCTCCAATAAAACTGCTGAAACAACAGAGCCGCCATTCTTTGAATGTCTAGCTCTCACCAAGACACCTAAGCCACCTGGTTTTAACCTTCTAGGAGAATTGCAGAATATGTATGTTAAAATTCCACTCTTACAAGCACTTAGAGACGTACCAATTTATGCTAGAACTGTTAGAGACATTTGCATTAAGAACCCTGGAAGAAAAGCTAAAGATCCCCTTACAGTTCATGTGATGGGTGACCTAGCTGCTTTAATGACAGGAAAAACCCCCCCTTTGAAATATGGTGACCCTGGTCATCCTACAGTTACAGTACAGGTTGGAAAAACTTTTGTTTCCAAAGTTTTGGTAGATTTAGGTGCTGCTATAAACATTATGACCCTTGAAACTGCACAGTTATTACAGTTAAAGAATGTAATTAGAGAGACTCCAACCATTCTAGAACTAGCTGATTGTTCCACAATCAAACCAGAAGGGGTTATTGAAGACCTGATAATTTCAGTCAAATCTTGGAACTACCCAGATGATTTTGTTGTATTATAGACTAAAACAAAGTTGGGGGACATCCACTGATTTTAGGGAGACCTTGGTTGGCTACAACAGATGCCTTCATCAGTTGTAGATTAGGTTCAATGACAATTTCTAATGGATGTGAAACTAAGCAGCTCACTCTTTACCCTCATGCTACACCTATGATTAACAATGATAACTCTGTATGGTTAGACTATGAGGATGATGATACCCAACCCATTTTGACTATTGGACAAGCCTTAACTTTTAAAGATACAACCGAGGATGAACTAATTAGTAATTTTATTTCCGAACCTTCTTCGGTTAACTCTGAAACACATGATCAATTGACTGCAATCTTGGAACCTGAATCACAGCAAAACCTTAAAATTGAAAATTTATCTCAAACATCAATTGATATCTCTTCCAAGAGCATAACAGTAGAAATCGAGCTTGGCAAAACATTGAATATAAACCCTAACTTAACAGATGTTGAAACACAACAGTTAATCAAGTTACTTCGTGAAAATAAGGAAGCATTCGCATGGGACTACACAGATATGAAGGGAATCTCTCCTAAATTATGTACTCATCGTATTTATATCAAAGAGGGGTCTCACCCAGTCTGTCAACCCCAGCGATGAATGAATCCCAATTTAAGGGAAATTGTTAAAGAAGAAATTCAAAAATTGCTTAATGCAGGGTTTATATGCCCTATATCTGATAGTGAATGGGTTTCTCCATTAGTGATTGTACCTAAGAAAAACGGGAAATGGAGAGTGTGTGTGGATTATAGAGCTCTAAATAAAGCCACTTAGAAAGATCATTTCCCCTTACCATTTATTGATCAAGTGCTAGACAGTTTGTCAGGAAGGAGATTCTTTTCCTTTTTAGATGGTTTTAGTGGATATAACCAGATCAAGATTGCACCCCAAGACCAAGACAAGACCACTTTTACTAGTCCATGCGGAACTTTTGCCTATAGAGTTCTTCCATTTGGGCTATGTAATGCTCCAACAACATTTCAAAGAGCAGTGATAGGAATTTTCTCTGATATGCTTAATGACTCTTTGGAGATATTTATGGATGACTTTACTCCTTATGGTGTGACTTTTGAAGATTCATTACAAAACCTTGAGAAAGTACTTAAGCAATGTATAGAAGCCCATCTTGCCTTAAGTACTGAAAAATGTCATATGATGATGAATCAAGGAATTGTATTGGGACACTTCATCTCATTCCTAGGAATTCAAGTTGATCCAGCTAAGGTGCAGGTAATTCAGACTCTTCCTATCCCTAAAACAGAAACTGATGTAAGAAGTTTTTTAGGACATGCTGGATATTATAGAAGATTTATCAAGGATTTTTCTAAAATAGCTTCTCCTTTTTTTGTGTTACTTATGAAAAATGTTGAATTCAAGTGGACTGATGGTTGTCAAAAAGCATTTAATGAACTTAAGCATCAGTTGTCTACAACTCTTATTTTAAGAGGACCTGATTGGGCATCGCCCTTTCATATATCCTCTGATGCTTCATATATTGCAATTGGAGCTATCTTGGGTCAACAAGAAAACAATCTTCCTTATGTTATCTATTTTATTAGTAAAAATATGACCCCTGCTGAACTTAATTACACAGTTACCAAAAAGGAATTTTTAGCAGTCATTTATGCTATTAACAAGTTTCGACATTATATTACCGGTTACCCTACTTTTGTTCATACTGATCACTCGGCCATTAAGTATTTAATGAATAAATCAGTCACAAATGCTCGAGTTACCAGATGGTTATTATTACTACAAGAATTTGATATTACAATTGTAGATCGACCAGGTAAAGAAAATGTAGTTGCTGATTTCCTTTCTCGGATAAAAACTGATGAGAACATTCCAGTAGATGATTCCTTTCCTGATGAATATTTATTTGCAGTATCTTCTCACTCACCTTGGTATGCAGACATTGCCAATTATTTAGTTGCAGGGAAGCTACCATCACACCTGTTACACAGATAGAAAAGAAAGATCATTCAACAAAGTGCTCGGTACAGCTGGATAAGTGGGTGTATTTTTCACACAGGACTTGATCAGGAAATTCGAAGATGCATTAGAGAAGATGAGGTTTATGATATATTGAAGGCTTGTCATGATGGCCCTTGTGGAGGGCATTTTGCTGATAAAATAACAACACATAAGGTTCTTAGAATGGGTTATTATTGGCCCTCACTTTTCAAGGATGCAAAGAAGTATGTTAGGGCTTGTGATAGTTGTTAGAGAATGGGCCAACCTAATCGCAGGGATGAAATGCCAATGAACCCCCAGGTAATACTTGAACCCTTTGAAAGATGGGCTATAGATTTCATAGGTCCCATCAACCCTCCATCCAATCAAAGAGTTTATATATTGGTTTGCACAGATTATATGACTAAATGGGTGGAAGCTACGACACTCATTAGAGCTAATGAAGAATCTGTTTTAACCTTTCTATTTGAAGAAATCTTTGTTAGATTTGGATTACCTAGAGAACTAGTCACAGATGGAGGACCTCATTTCAACTCTCGTGGCTTTAAAGATACACTTCAGAAATATCATATTAATCATAAAATGACTACGCCTTATCACCCCCAAGCCAATGGGCAGGTGGAAAGTACGAATAAAGTCATAGAAGCCATTTTAACAAAAATGGTAAAGGAGAATAGAAGGGATTAGTTTCAAAGGTTGCCTGAAGCATTATGGGCTTACAGAACTACTTGGAGAAACACTACAGGTTTTTCACCTTATGAATTAATTTATGGTAAAAGTGTTGTTTTTCCTATGGAATTTGAAATTAAAACCTTAAGAATTGCTTTAGCTGTTAACCTTGACTTGACTGATGCACGGACAACTAGGTTGCAGCAGCTTCAGGATTTGGATGAAAAGAGGTTGGATGCCATCCATCAAACAACTATGATACAACAGCAAAGAACCAGGCGGCATGATAAAACCATCAAGCATAATCAGTTCCAAAAAGGTAATTGGGCTCTATTGTATGACTCTCGTTTTGAAAATTTTCAAGGAAAATTAAGAACAAGGTGGCTAGGACCTTATGAAGTAGATACTGTTTTCCCAAATGGAACAGTCAGGCTCCTAACAATTGATGATTCTAGAACACCATTATTAGTGAATGGGTATCGGCTCCGTTTGTATCAACAACATATTTCTAAAGAGGATTTCAAAGCCACTTGCATGACAGATATACATTATGTCTTTTTGGGGGAGTCTGCTATCCCTCATTGTACTTAGTTCTTCTATTATTTTTTTTAGATTAGATTTCTTAACTAATAATCCCTGTCAAGGGTTGCCATGTTACAATTAACTATTTTGCAGATCTTAGATTCGGAGGCTGGCCGAGAAGAACAATTTCAATACAGGAAGGATCAAGTTTCGGCTTGGAAAACATTGCCATTTCACTTCAAATCATAATCCAGTCCCTCTCACTACCCTTCAGCAACATCTTCCCATTTTTCCCGTTGTTGAAACACCATTTTTTATTCCCGTTGCTGAAACACCAATTTTTCCCCCATTTTCTCCATTAAGGAAACACCAATCTTTTCCATCTTTCCCTAAGAAGCACCAATTTTCCCATTTTTCCCGAGATTGAGGCATTACTTTCTCTAAAAACGGTGGATACATATCACTCTTCATTAAAGGAATCAATCATTCATCCTAATAATTGTGTTCCTTCACTATCACTTCTCGTGAATATAGAAAACCTTTTGTATAAATACCCTCATACTTTATAAACCCTTTTTTATGACCATCGGTGATCTATTAACGATATGATTATATTTTCCGCACAACAACCAAAGGTAAAATGTGAAGGTATGTGTTTTTATGTGTAAATATTAAACTATAGTTAATGAGAAGATCTTGATATGATTGCCAAAATCACTGTACATTCAAACCTATCATTTTAGCTGCAATTGGGGGGAAATACCAAAATATTGCAATCATTCCATGATACGCCAATTACCATCATTCTTTTCTTTCACGGCTGTGTCTCGTCACCTCGTCTCTATCTTATTGTGTCATAACCTCATTTGCAACATCTTATTCTGTTTCGGCTGCGGCAACTCGGTTTTGTACTCTGCATTTTACTGAACCAGTAACTATGGGAGGAAACGCTGTTAGACATGAACCTGGCTCAACGTCTCTATTGGAACTTTACCAGGAAGCATACCAAATTTTTCTACAAGCAGGACGGGTGGACTATTTCCGAAGGCTCCTGGATTTTGATTCTCAGCAAGTTCTGGAATTCGCATGAAATTTGAAAGAAGGATACTCTATTGTTCAGGGAGTGTGAATTCCAGTAACAGAGGAGGATATAGTGCAGGTTTCAGGGTTACCAAACAATGGCATTCGTTGGTTCAATCGGAAACACCTCATTCTGAATGCACAATAAGATTTTCTTCTACCAGGGGAGCAGGTTGAACCTAAAGGCAGGGGTGTTGCACTCCGTTCACTACCACCACCATGGCCGAAGGTTGCAGAGTTCGTCAAGAACTACTTCACCTGTGAAGGACGTTACCAGGTAGTGTACCAGCATGACTTTGTGTTGTTGAATCATTTATGACATGGTCGTTTATTAAATATGCCATACTATTTGCTTGGTTGTCTAAAGAATATGTCACACTATTCTGTGAATGTAAGGCACCCACTCCTCTCCCTCACGCACCATCGCTTGGTTCAGCTCATAATCCATAGGGGATTTGCCCTGCACAATCCCCCTCCCCTTGAAAACCCTCCACAGCAAGCTGCTGAAATTCAGCAACCAGCCGCCGAAACACCCCAATTGGGCATTGAAAATCCTCAACATACCCCACCCCTTAATGTAACCGAATCATCCACTCCCATCGTCCATATTCCCAGTGATAATTCGGATGATAATACCCCCATTATTAAGATCAAAAGGAAAAGACAAGAAAAAACTACACCCCCACTAAAGAGAAGAACGAGGGCTCCAATTAAGGAAGTCGTTATTACTGATAATCCCCCTATCCTAAGGAAAAATATTCGTAAGAGAAAAACCATTGTTTTTCCTACCTCCTTACCTCGGAGACAAACAATGACGTCTGCAGCAACTGAGGCCATCACCCCAAATTCCCCACCTATCATCCTAAAACCCCGTACCCCACCAAGCCCTGAACCCTTACCTTCCTCACCCTCGGGTACCGAAATGCAAAGTGTTCAAGATTTTGTGACATCATTTCTTTCAGAGGACACAGCTACTCCATAAGAACCAGCTACTGATTTATCAAAAGTAGACCCCCAAGACGATGTACAGCATGTGGCTGCTCCATAAAAACTAGCCACTGACTTAACAGGTGATACACAAGAACCACCTAATGAGAAACAAAAGATAGACGACCTAGATGTGGCTATTACACAAGAACCAGCCATTGAACTAACAGGTGTTACACAAGAACCACCTGTTGAGAATGAAAATGATGAAGCTACCACAGAACAATGATCCTCCCATCCACTGAAACTTGCAACTGCTACAGAAAGCCCAGTTACTTTAGCCTCCCTTAAGGAAGAAAATGAGTTTTTGAAATCTGAGATTGAGGCTTATAAGCATGAGTTAACGATGGCAAGGGAAGCTTATGAAAAAGAACTCAATCTGTACATTTTAGCTCAGGTAGCATCTGCAGCTAAAAAGAGTGCATAAAAGGATCGACACAATGAATACATGTGCAGTGAATGTGGTGATCTCTATTCTCAAGCCGGTTATAAGATAATCGAAGTTCTGTTGCCTGGATCCAGTCCTGTATCTGCTCCTGTCATAGTTAAAAAGGAACGCCCTGCTGTTACACAAGAACCAGCAGGGCCTTCAAAGACCTTTGAGGAAGAAATAAAACCACCACGGCCTACCCTAGTTGTTACAGATGAAAAAATAGCGCCAAAGTCTTTTAAAGACTGTATGTACCCAGACTGAACCTCGATGTGTAAGCACTGTTTCCACTCAGACCTCTAGTTTTCAAGAACTGAGAGATACATGGAAGACAAAGTATGATCTCTCACAAGGAAAGGCATTTCAACAACATAAATCATTATGGCTCAATCATGTATATAGAAATTGGGAAGTCCTTGAACAATCTCATGCACAACACAAGGAAAACAAAAAGCTAAAAACCAGACTGTCTCTTATCTTTGACCTGGTTCAAAGATTACTTGCCACTAGAAAACCATATTTTAATTATTCTATGTTTCTGAGAGAACACTTAGCATTCCTCCAAGTGAAAGTGATCAGAGATGGACGACCCCACCAGGTGTCTACACCTCAACAGTTTATTGAGACTTTTGCAGAAGCGTCAAATAGTGAACAGAATTTGTTATGTGAACTCTATCGTCACAATGAGGCCATGCCTGAAGATAGGAAGCTCAATTTAATTCCTCTCATTGGTGATATTCAGATTAGAGCCTTCATTTCTTTCTTGGCTAATCAGCTTACCTGGAAAAATTCTTTCATGTCAACAACACACAATGAGGAGAACTGCCTTCTCTGGATCTGAGTTGAGCCACAAAATGCCGTTGTTTTTATTGCTGAACATCAATGAGTTCTACGAGAGCCAGGAATGACTGACCATGTAAGAAAACTATAGGCAGCAGTCTTAGAGGACTGCCAACACTATGTCAAGACTAAGGAACTTTGACCATACAAGCAAACAATCTATTTTGGGAACACTGTTCTAAGGAGAGAAGGGAGTACCATCCCTTTAACCCTCTCAATCTTCAGGCAGCAATCTCATGAATACCTAACTATGCTAAATGTATTCAACAGTGTGTTGAGAAATGGTTGCGTTATCACTCTCACTTCCGTCTTCTACGGTTGCCAGGACAGCAATACAAGGCTCAGTTCACGTTGTCCAAAAAGGAGGAGCTTACAGCATGGCAAAAAGTTCAGAATGTCCAAGGGTTCAGAGACATGGTTGACAACACTCTCTATACTTACTGCATAAGCAATTTGCACTGTACATCCTAGTATTCTGACTCAGACTCAGAGTAGAAGTTGCATGGGGACATGCAATCCTTTCAGTTGGGGGGAATGTTAGGACCCCATATTGTCTCTCTCTGACCATACATTTTGTTATAATATCACCCTTTTCAACCCATATTTGAAAGTCCTTGTTACTGTTTTGACTCAATTATTCCAAAGGTATGCAGTGACCCTTCTCATCGCTATATGTTTAATTATTTAACATATAGTCATGTTGTCTTCATAATTGATCTTTGAAGTTGATTAGTTGCTGAACAATTAAAGAATGATGTGCAGCCCGCATTGCTGAAACTGCCTGAAGCTGGCAGGACTACCTTTTGCAGTTGTTGAAACAGCAGGAACATCACGCAAATCTCGAAGCTGAAACAGCAAGAACAACACGCAAATCTCGAAGCTGAAACAGTTGAGATTTGCGTACCAGATTTGACAACAACAGAGGAACCCGATCGATCACCGAGGAAGCTGTTACATTGTACGTAACGTTCATAATCTAAATTACTGTAACAACACTCTGTTGACGGGAAATTGATTTCCCTATTTTTGTATAATGGGTTGAACTAGAATCTATAATGTAAATCTTTTGTAATAGATGTCTCCTCTATATAAAGAGGAGACATCTACATTAGAAGGGGGAATGAACAGGCTATAACAGGAGGTTTTAGCTGAGGGAACGAGACTGAATCTTTTCTGTAATATGGTATATTGATGAATGAATAGAGTTTTGTTCTGAGTATCTCATTTTAGTTTTTGTTTCCTGGGGAATCTTGTGAGAAGGATAGGGCCCACCTTCATCACAAGATTCACCCATTATCTTTCTGTCGTGTGTTAAGTGTGATTTCTGTTCATACCTTGTTAATAAGTACTGTTTCTGGATATTGTTTTACCTTTGCTGAAACTCTATTTTTTTCTTAATCGATTGATGTTATTTCATGGATGTCTCACCCGTGATTAGGTTTACAGCGTGAATTGGAAAACTAGATAAACAGAGGCAGGTGCTGAAGGTTCCCACTCTGGGGATAGGGTCGTGATCCTCTGTTACAGAATAGCCATTGTTTTCTTTTACAGATTTATTCTTTCTGTTCAATTATTCATCTCTTGTTAGATATCTGCAATAGAGTATAATTGTTGTAACACAGAGTGAAGCTTTAAACGAGGTGTGATTTGTTTATACTACAACTTTTAGTGCTATTAAGATTGAGTACATATAGTACGTAGTTGCCTTTGAAATAATCAGACTTCCCCGGGTTGACAATTTATGTGGCACTCAACTGTTTAATTAATAAGCAATTAAAGTGACCGACGGACGCCATAGGATGAGCACCATGTGGTAGTCTTGCAGACGTGGCAACATTTTTTAGGGTAAAATTTTAAATGCCCATAACTTTTTATCTGAGTATTTGATTGAGATAAAAAATTTATCATGGGAAAGCTCTCAACGAGCCGATCATGATGGTGGTATTAGTTTTATTTTCAATGAATTTGAAATTTGAGGAATTTTGTAACCCCCATTTCCATAATAAGAACATGGTGGTCGGGTTAAGACTAAGTAACACCTCTCATTCAATTTGGAAGGTATATGAGGGTGGGAGGCAATGTTACAAAGTGGTATCAACGTTGAAGGTTCAAAGATAGACCTCTGGAGATGAGTTGGGGTTCTAACATAGTGTGATAGTGTGTTAGAACCTATCAAAGAGTACAATTATCATGTTGATTGATTTTGTGTGATGCACTAGATTATGATCTGTATGTAATATGAATATTGATTTTGATATGATTAATGCCTATGAAAGACATTCTAACTTGAGATATGATGTTTGAGATAAATTTTGACCAATAAAATTATATTAGCAAGCCCAGATGATGATTGATATTTTTCTTATGTTTTGGTTGTCTAATAGTGGTAAGTGTATCATGACACATAAGAAGACACTAAGGAACAAGAGATGAGTAACATAATGGTGTTATATAAAACTGTTATATCTTAGCATGGACATGAAGAGGAGTCAATGGAGAAAGGAAGAGAATAAGGTTCCCTTAATTGGATGGATACTCTTAAAAGTCTAAGAGCTTAATTGAGAATCTATAAGTATGATAATGAGAAGCTTGTTAGGGCCCAAGAAATCCAAGCAAAAATAAATATAGTCTTTTTACAAATCCTATCATATTTAAAAAGATAAAAGCAACATGAATTAGGAGCCAACTACAAGTTTAAGCATATTTCATTTGGACTTGGAAGACATAAGTTGAAGATTGATGGTCAATAAGGAAATATCTAAAAAGGGACATATACAAGGAAGTGAAGACATTGTGGGAGGTGGAAATCCTTTAATTACCCCAAAGAGAAGGATAGGTTTCCTTGAACAACTACCTAGTGATACAACAAAAATGAACTATCAACAAAGAAGGAGTGGCAAGGACTTCATGTTGGAGGAATTCAAGAAAGAAAATCCCCCTACATTCGATGGAGAAGCGAAGAAGGCTAAAGAAGTATAAGCATGTTTTCTAGGAATGAAGAATTTTTTCAGAGTCCATGACTACTTTGAAAATATGAAAGCAAGGGTATCCACCTTCAACCTAAAAGGAAAATCTAATATCTGGTGGGAAGACCTAAAGAATGTCAAGAACATTCAAGAAGAAGAGTTATCCTAGAGGATATTCAAAAGGTATTTATGGGAGAAGTACTTGTCAACACATGTGAATTCTTTCACTCCTATATTTAGTACTTGGGTCATATAGTCTCAAAGGAAGACGTGGAAGTTTATCTAGAAAAGGTTAAGGAAATTATGGAATGGCCAACTCCACGAAATGTAGCCAAATTTAGATCATTAATGGGATTGACAAGATATTATAGAAGATTCATTAGGAATTTCTCTAAGATTGGGTATCCAATAATTGTGTTGCAAAGAAAGGGGATTAATTTCCAGTGGAGATTGAAATGTTAGGCAAGCTTTCAGCATTTGAAACACTTACTAACACATGCACTAATGATAAGGATTGCTAACCTAGATAAATACTTTGTGGTGTACATGAGTGCCTGCAACGAAAGGGTGGGTGGAGTCCTTATGCAAGAGGGACAAGTAGTATGTTATGAATATAGAAAGTTGAATGTGCATGTGCAAAACTATATGACTCATGATTTAGAGTTAGAAACAATAGCTCATGCCCTAAAGATGTGGAGGCATTACCTCATTGGGAGAAAAATTATAGTGATAACAAATCACAGATGACTGAAGTATTTGTTTAATCAACCTAAGCTAAATGTCAGATAGGCTAGGTGGTTAGCCTTAATTAGTGAATTTTATTTTGAAATCAAATATATCAAAGATAAGGAGAATAAGGTAGTTGATGAATTTAGCATGATGATACAATTGGCTCATGCAAGTGTTGTGATTTCTTGTGACTTTAGTATTCACTAAAATATTAAAGAGGTTAATCAATAAGATGAACATTATGAACACATAAAGGAGTGCTTACAATAAGAATCTGAAGGGGAATTGAGCAAGGACTACTCCATTATGGAAGGTGGACTACTAAAGTTTAAAGGAAGATGGTATATATCCAACATGGGCAACTTGAAGAATCTCATTATGGATGAGCATCACAAAAGACCATATTCTAGTCATCATGGTTCTCAAAAGATGATAACGACTATAAAAAGGACACATTATTGGCCAAGCATGAAAAATGAATTAGAAGAGTAAATAGTCAACTGCTTAGAATTCCAATAGGTAAAGGTAGAATGTAAGCATACAATAGGATTGATGTAGCCAATCCCCATCCCATATTGGAAACAAGAAGTTATATCCATGGATTTTATTACGAGTTTTCCAAGGGCAATGAGGCAACATGATGCCATCATTGTTGTGGTGGGAAAGTTGAGCAAGACAACTCACTTTGTGGTTGTCAAGTATACTCATAAAGCAAGAGAGATTGCCCAAGTTTTCATGAAGGAGATAGAAAGGTTACATGGGGTACCTAAGAAAAATATTTCTGATAAAGATGCAAAGTTTACCTCTAAATTTTGGAAGGTGTTGTTTGTTGGTTTGGGAAAAAATTGGCTTTTAGTATAACATACAATTTGAGAGGGTAAACATAGTGCTAGAATACATTCTGAGAATGTATTCATGCACTAGCCAAAGAGGTGGGAATAGTTATTACCTTTGGTGGAGTTTTCATATAACAATGGGTATCGAGAGTCATTGAAAATGAATTTGTTTGAGGTTCTTTATGGAATAAAATTCAACACTCCTATCAATTGGGCTGATCCAGTGAATAGGTTCCATATTGGGCTTGATATGCTAAAAGAGATGGAATAAGAAATGAAAACCATCATCAAGAACTTAAAAATAACTCAATACATGCAAAGGAGCTATGCATACCAACATCGACTGCACAAACAATTTAAATGGGAGATCATGTGTATCTTTGCGTCAGACCAAGAAAAAGTTCTTAAAATTTAAGTCTTGTTCCAAGTTGGCACCATGATTTTGTGCGTTATTTCAAATCTTAGAAAGAGTAGGACTGGTGACATATAAATTGGCCCTACCAACTATATTGAAGGTTTAAGATGTTTTTCATGTTTCTTTACTTAAAAGATATGTATAGGATGTTAATCATGTGATTTAATGGTCCATGCTGCATATATAACCAAAGGGAGAGTTCTAGCAACAACCTTTATTCATCCTAGATTGGAGGTAGATCACGCTTTGAAATCGAGTAATCGAGTAGGTCAAGGTGCAATGGAGACACTTTGAAACGGAGGAAACCACATGGAAGATGGCTGAGAAAATAAGGGTATCATAGCCATTTTTGTTTGTTGGTTAAGAAAATGTAAATATCACTGTAAATGTAATTATGAATAGAGTTGGTTATAAATAATACTCATTGTAAATGGTCTGTGTTCATATGTAGAATATCTAGGACGATGTTCCTTAAGGGGTGGGTTTTGTGATGACTATTGTGATAAACCCCTTGTAAGTATCATTATAAATTATAAATTCATATAAATAATACTTAATTATAAATGATGACTAAACTGAGAATGGACATGAATTAGAGTAAGAAGGAGAGGGAGATTGCTTGTAAGTTGAAGTCTGTATTCATTTTGTCACTTGCTTCTTGATTACACTATGGTACAAATATTTACATTAGAGAAATTTTGAGGTTAAAAATAGGCCTAAAAATAAAAATCTACAACCAAAATCAACTTTATAAGAACCAATATGATTCAAGATGATGATTTCAACCATGGGGGATGATTCACCAATTTTGGAGTAAAAAAATAAAAAGATTAAAAAAAATAAAAATAAAGAAACTACTTTTTCAGCTTGTATTTTCAATTTATCTCCCTACAGTTTTACTCAAATTTTGAGCAAGAGCACTCATTGGATGCCTAATTTAATTCCTCATCCAATGAGTACCCATGTTGCATACTTTCAATGGACCTTGCTACACAAAAAATGAGAAATACATGAAAAACATTATTACAAACACATTTTTCATGTATTTCTCATTTTTTGTGTATCAAGGTCCATTGAGTATGCAACATGGGTACTCCTTTATTAAGGAATTAAATTCTACATCCAATGAGTACTCCTGCTTGAAATTTGAGTAAAACTATAGAGATATAAATTGAAAATATAAGTTGAAAAAATAGTTTTTTCTTTTCTCCCTAAAAAAATTGATGATGTAATCTAATATTATTTTATTATTTCCACTATTATTTTATAATATTCCTTAGGAGGCCCATTTTAGACCTCAAAATTTCTCTAATGATGGGGTCATGCACAATTGATAAGTCTGAGTCTGTATTTAATTAACCTTCATCTCCCTGATACAATCAACATAGTAGGAAGGGGATAGACATTTAAGCTTACGTATGGGGAGCCACTATGGACAAGGGACAATGTGTGCAGTCAAATTTAAGACAACGTATGGGAAATAAGGAAAGAGGAAAAACTATCCACTACAGTGGTAGGAATGGCATTGGTCAACACACAAAGGAAGTCAAGGAAGAAAGGCCCCAACAAGGAGTCTTGCAAGGGGATGGGTAAATAGTTGTGTTGGGGGGTGTTTCCTGGAAGACTCGATTACCCATCAACTTGTGTTTTGTGCCATGGAATGAACCCCTGTGTGGGCATTGAGGTTGCGTTTATGCATGTTTTAAGCTTATTGAGGCCCAGGTGTGCCTGAGTGTGGAATGCCTAAGAGATATCAATGGAGTTGTGATGATCTTGTGATATCTAGGTTGATAAACCCATGTGGCTTTCTTTCTAATAATCACCAGAGTAGTGGCTTGTATCGAGGATGATAAACCAATAGGAAACTAGCTGGGTTGATAAAATATTGGCTAGGTTGAGGCACCCCAGTACTAGTAGATTGATATACACCTAGTGTAGCCTTGGGGCTAAGAGCACATGTGTTAGAACCATTGATAAGTTATTGGATAAGTGCGCTCTTATTCCTACAATAGCTAACACCGCTAATAATCCTTCCTTTATTCATGCATATCATTCTCCATGATTGAACTGAGGCTCTTTGTGCTATGCTTAATATCTTATGTTGTTTTTCGTTGGTTATGAACCATTGTGGTGTGACAACTGGGAGTTGTTGAGAATCAAATAAGAAACGGGCTTTGTCCCTTGTAAGCGAGTGACTGATTAAGAACTCTTGAGCAATTTACCTCCTCAAACTATGAATATGGCTGAAGGGTGATTAGCTGCAAGAAATAATAACATTGCAGTCAACCTATAGTTGGGTGGAGAGTTGAAGTCCCTCTCTCAGTTTCCAATCATCTAATCGTAAGATAAGTATTTACTTGCATTTCCATGTTATCTATGTTGTTATAATGTACATGCTTAGGTGATGCAATGTAAAATGTTTTAAGTCATTTATTTTACTTGTAAGGATAAGATTGAGTCCCATGATGTTGAAATGTGCCTATATGGACTATTTATTATACTCATGAATACATACTGTAGTAACAAGTTCACGTTCATGATTGATTTCCTAGTGGACATGTGCGTTTATTTTCCTATGTTATGAGCCTGTATGATTTGTTTACCTGTATTCATGCCTAGTTTTGTAATAATAGAGTTGTTTTACTAGTGTATACCCCGGTGAGGTTAGTTGTATGTACATTTTACTTTATGAGTTTGCATGGATGCCTGATCACCCATATGAAGGCCAAGAAAACTTGTGAATAATGTGCGGATTTTTTTTGTGTCCCTAAGGACTAATTTAATGTAAATCATGTGAGAAAGAGCCCAAAAATTCATCGTACCTATGTATGAGAGTATCATGCTTCTTTATTGATTATCACAGCTCAGAAGAGATATTCACAAAACTATCTACGTGTCGAAATGGCGTTGAAAGAGGGGCACTTCCTATCATATAATGGAGAGATTCTCGTTCTTTCCCTAGGAAGTTGAGAGTGTTTTCCATTTTGATGTGGTTAAGGGAGATGGGATCCGTGAGATAGAGTGTTTTCCAATCTGTAAGCGAGAATATGTATGTCATGCCATGGGTCCTTGGGGGCCTTAACCCTTGTTCCAACGAGAGGGGGGTGGGGTGTAAGAAAAATAATCCATTATCCAAGTGGCTTCAATAGTTCACATCATGGTTGCGACTTTGCATGGGTTTCCTTTTATGATGTTATTGTGGGTGAAGGATAAGGCATGATTATGTGGAGGCTCGAAGGCTAGGATCCACAATAAGGCCAATTTTTTTTATAACATGAACTTAATGATTTTCATAAGGAGTTGGGACCCTAGTGGTACCCATGTCAAGGATGACATGTGGTAGTCACTGGAGGCCTTTATGAAGGGTGCTCAAGAAGGGCCACATAGCAACATGACATCGTCACAGGCTCACAAACCTTGGGAGGTTCAAAGTGCACATTCATAGGTTGAGCCATAATTGATGGGGCTGAGGAAAATGAGAATGTTTCTAGCACTCGACAGGAGGATTTACCATCATGGGATGATGTTAGTGTGATGCCAACATGACATCATCTCCATCCCTGGGAGGATAGAGAGATGCATTGTAAAGTCGAGGTAGGGATGACGTAGCCTGGGGACAGGAAATCTCCCTAGAACTTGGTGGTAATATTGTCATCTCGAGTCTCAAACCTTAGAGAGATTAAGGTGTGTGTGTGTTTGTGTTTTTTTTGGAGGTTGTGGTTAACGAAGTCGGAGGAATGGGAATACCTTCCAGTAGAATATGTAGAATAAGTATATCATGCCCTAGATATTTGGCGAGGTAACGTCAAGGGAATAACATGAAGGTGCGAAAGGTGGGGCATGGTGATGTAACACAACTGAAGATGAGGTGGTGATCCAAGTGGATACTACTATTGATGAGGAATTCCACTTGGAGTCACATGATGAGTGCCATGTGGCAGTATTGCTGATGTGGTAGGGTTTTTTTGGGTGAATTGCCATAACTTTTTATCTGGGTGCCAAATTGAGATAAAATTTATATTGTCATAATCTTGACGAACCAATTGCAATGGTGGTATTAGTTTTTAGTTTTTAGGAAGTTGAAATTTGAGAAATTTTGTAACCCCCATTTCGATAATGAGACCATGGAGGTTAGGTTCAGACTAAGTAAGACCTCTCATTCATCTTGGAAGGTATGAAGGGGTGGGAGGGAGTGTTACATCTATGGAACCATATATTATCTTAGGCTATCATGGATTTAATGCACCAAACTAAGGAATATCACTCTATTAGGTCTCTAAAGCACCGAACCTCATCTTAGTCTATTAGGGATTTGAGACACTAGACTAAGGCATCTCAGTCTATTAGGGGTCAATGACACTGAACCTCATCATAGTATGTTAGGATCTAAGGCATATTGGTCTATCATGGTTGTATGGTACCAAACCTAATCTTAGTCTATTAGGGCTCTAAGGCACTATACTAAGGCATAATGCAAGGGTATATCTAAAATCCTTCCATATAAATCCCTCAAGTACATATCCCTAGGCATCAAAGTCCAAAACCAAAAATCAACTAGCGAGAATCACTCCAACCATTATCTAGACTTTGACATCACAACTCCATTATTAGGCACTTGACCTAGGTACCCGAACTTTTAAAGATGGCCCATGTCCCATTAAGAATTATTCAAAGAAAAATAATAAGTAACATAAGTAGTTGATTGAGTTTGTACCCAATACATAAGGTGTTAGTTATAGATTTCTCCCTCGTAAGTATGGGATCCTACAAGATCATCAAATAAATTGGACTTCTTGATCATTGGTAGATTTTCTGTCACTCATCACTTCCCAACTTATAGCCAATGCATTAATCATAATCCTCCTTATCTCATAGAAAAAAATCCACATGTTACTTTTTTCCTATTATCTTGAGAGCACAACATCACTATCATCACAATATTCTGAATAGTAAGGAATCACATGCAACCATTCCATTGTTAAACATTTTATCATAAAAAGTTCATGAAATTGCATCAACCCATCATATCGCTAGATAGAAATATAACTTCAACACATTTTTAACATTTCATAGAAAATGAAACCATATGTTAAAATATCATAACCTCATATGGACATGTATTATGTAATCGTAAAGCATATGTAGAATGATCACAACAACAAATATTTATCTCAAGAACTAGCCATGATTCATGCTAAAAAAATTGCATTCAAAAGCCCCCATCTAGGATCTATCTTTGTTTAATTAAGTTAGTCAGTTTTTCTTGACTCGTAAAATAAATTAATCAAATAGTCAGGGAAAGTTATGAATGCATAATGTTTACATATTCATCCAAGGTAGCAAACCCTAGGCTATATTGGTCCCATTGGAACTTGACTTATTCAATATCATAATTCTTGAGCTGACAACCCTATGATATAATATAGATAATGGTTCAACCTGAAGGGCTTCATCCTTGGAAACCCATGAACCATCAAATATCAACAAATGGGATGAATCAGGTACATAATTCCTAAGAATAGAAACATGAAAAACATCATGCATCTTTCTTAGATGGGGGGAAACTCAAGCTTATAAGAAATTGGTCAGAGCCTTTTGAAGATTTTATATGGTTTGATGAAACTAAGGGATAACTCGGTTCCCTTACCAAACCTAAAGTAACTCTTGGAGGCTTTGCCTCTAATAGAACCTTGTATATTCCTTATAGTTTCTATCACTTCTCTTCGCATCTTCACAACATGCTTGTCAATCTCTAACATAATTTATCCTTTGCCTTATTGTAGCGATATATTCTTCCATTTCTTTGATCATGTAGAGTCCCAACATGTATTAATCCTCTAAACGATCCCAACTTAAGGGTGTATGATGAGGTCTTCTATATAGGATTTCAAATGGAGCTTTTTGAATGGAATTGTAACAACTATTGCTATATGAAGAATCCACTAAGGGAAGATATTTCTCTGATTGATTATGTTAGTCCACAACATGCGTTCTCAACATGTTCTCTAGTATTTGGTTAACACTTTTTATTTTTCCACCAATCTCTAGATAATATGTAGTACTAAAGTTGAGCTATGTTATCAAAGAATTCAGGAAGATTTTCCAGAACCTAGAAGTAAAACATGAATATATACCTAATATCATTTTTCAAGTCACCCCATGCGATCGAATTATGTCTTCTAAGAAAACCTTAGCAATGGTAGGTGCCTCAAAATTTCTCTTGATTGGAATGAAATGGGAGCTCTTGGTTAGTTTGTTAATGACTACCATAATATAGTCATGACTTTAATGGGTCATGGATAAGCCTCCCACAAAATCCATTGAAATAAATTCCCACTTATTTTTTGGTATATCATAGGGTTTGTTGATCTGAATTTAAGAAGGGAATTAAATGATATATACATTTATAACTAAACACAAAGATATAGTGACACTGGACTTCTATTAATAAATGGAAAATGTTAAAATTGTATACATGATAAATGAAAGAAAACTAGCTTGAATGGTGGTAGCTTATCTCTGAGAAGAGGTGTGATGGCTACATGCCTTTGCCAAACTACCTTACAATAAAGTTGAAAGGCCTTTTTTATCATAAATAAGCAATGAGAAACCCTAAACATAAAAAACCTAACCTTAGAAGATGAAGCGACAAAGGCTTATGGGCACTTATGGGGCAAGTTGGAATTTCAACTTCCCAAGGTCGCAACTTTGGCATACGATCTTCATTTATCATGCATGATAACCCGTTGTAAATGTGTTTATGAGAAGTAAATTTTCCAACTACGCCATTTGGGCATCAAAATGGATCCAAAAGTTTAGGACCTAAAATTGTATAAAAACTTCCAAAATATAAAAGTGTGTTGTGAGCCAATGGAATAGGTAGTGGCTACTGATATCCACTTGGATCAATCCTTCCCACTTATGAAATAATGGTATCCATTGTGTTGAGTGCCTCCATGATATGGGGAAACTTTTTTTGAACTTGACCCTCGTTGAGCCACTTGCCTTGGTGCATGAGTTGGCTTGATTTGGCAATCCTGATATAGTTGTATCATCTGTTGGTGAGTGATTTTAATATGTATATCGATGATCTGATAAATTGTAGCTTGTTCAATGCATTTTGGGTTTATCTCTATCATTTTCAACTACTTTACGATTTCTGATGTGGTGGAAAGTATGGCTAAAGGTAGTTTATCTCATGCATTGGTCTTCATAGCTTCCAACAGGGCAATATTGTTTGTTAAAAACATCCCTAAAAGAGTCCCAAGTGGGTGTAACTGAAAATAGTGCAAATTCCTCCGTGGACCTTTGCTCATAGTAAGTTTCACACCAATATTTGACATTGGGGAAACCTTAAGGAGTACAAAGGTAATATTTTCTCTATTGGAAATTTTGTTAACTGAAAAATACCCTTCTAGAAAATTTAACCCTTTGTATGGAGCATTTTCATCTATATGGCCTTAAAATATAGGAATATCAAAATAACGTTGTACCTTAAAGGAGGAGGTGCTTCCAAAGTGTCTAGTTGATGAAGATGCATTTCTTATTGGAATCCCTCAAAGGATATAGGGAAAAATACCCATCATCTCATTCCTTTATCACTTGAGGGATTCTTCAAGAAATAATTTAATAGGATATATTTCTCCCTCATATTTATTTTCTTATACCATGGGATGTCATTAGGGTCGATGAGGATGGTCTCACAAGGGCTCAAGTAATTCGAGTCCTAACTCCTTATACCTTGACCTCATTGGGGACATGCACAAAAAAAAGGATAAAGAGCATACCCCTATGATATCATTGACCCAAATTTATGAAGGGCATGAAAAGATATACAAATTTATAATCAAAACACAAATATATAGTGAAACTAGAATTCTATTGATAAATGGAAAACGTTGAAATTGTATACATACAAAATGAAAACAACCTAGCTTGATTGGTGGTAGATTATCTTTGAGAAGAGGTGCGACGGCTACACACCTTCATTGAACTATCTTACATTGAGGCTTAGAGGTATTTTCAATCATAAGAAAGCAATGAGAAACCCTAAACATCAAGAAACCTAACCCTAGGAGATGACAAACCAGAGGCTTGTGGGTGCCAATGGGGTAAGTTTGAACGTCAACTTCCTAGGGTCGTAACTTTGGCTTACAATCTCAATTTGGATCGCATGATAACCTATTGGAAAGGTCTATCCAAGAAGTAATTTTTCCTACTTCTAATGAAATTATTGGCTCGTTTCCCCAACAAATTCTAGCAAGGGACTCAAAAACGACTTTGAAGTTGAAGACCTATAAACTATAGAAAAACTGCCAAAATAGAAAAGTGTGCTATGAGCCAGTGAAATAGGTGGGTGTCCACCAATATGCACCTAGATCATTTGAGTAGATGTGCAAGATGGTGATGTTAGACCTTAACTTGTTGATATTTTATACATTGAGCTACAAACTATGTTATAGATTTTTTACATCCCTACCTAGAAAAACTACTTTTTCATGTTTATATGCATTTTCTTTACTCTCAAATGTGAACCATACATTAGAGAAATTTTGAGGTGAAAAATGGGCCTCAAAATTAAAATGTACTAACAAAATCAAATTGAAAAGAACTAATAGGATTCAAGATGATGATATAATCCCGAGAGGTAAATATTTTTTCAAGGGTAAAAGAAGAAAACTACGTATTTCAATCATATTTTTGACTCATCTCCTTATAGGTTTACTCAAATTTAAAGTGTGGGCACTCACTAGCCATTCAAAATTAAATTCTACATTGATTCTACATCTAATGAGTTCCCACACTTTAAATTTGAGTAAACCTATAAGGAGATAAGTAAAAAATACAATAAAAACGTAGTTTTCATTCTTCTTTAAAGTTCCATAACTCTTATTTCATTGTTTTTACTATTATTTCATTATATTATTTAGGAGGTTCATTTTAGACTATAAAATTCCCCTAATGAGGGGTTTTATGGGGTTCTTCCATTATTTGTTGGACATTTGATAAACTAGCACTCCCAATGTGTTTTCCAACATGGACTAATTGTCTCTCATGGATCCTTAGCTTTGATGATGTGATCATTGACTAACACCTGTTGATATTGGTCTAATGATAATCATGATTCCCAACAAGTGGTATGACATTGTCGATCATGAGTTATATACACACATGGCTCACATTGATGGGGAGATTGCTCAACATTAAATAAACTAGTGCCTCTCATGTGTTTCACAACATGGACTAACTTCCTCTCATGGATCCTTATCTCTAGCGATATTATTGTTGAATAACACTTGCAAGTTTCAGTCTAACGACAATCATGATTCCAAACATTATTAGTGTCATAATATCTTCATTCTATGACACATACATCTTTCCTATAGATCATAACAACCCATCATTCTCTAAGGTACACCCTTCTCATTTAGACCCCACTTGTACTCCTTCCTACAAGGCCTATTTTATTCATTGGTATTGGTGGTATTCCATAAGGTGGCTTAAAATCTGGTCCTTTAATTTTGCTTTTTATGGTAGTACTGGAGGAATTCTAGGTCTTCTTCTTAAAGCATATGCAACTTTATTTTCCTAACCTTTGATGAAGGATAACTTGAAATAATATTCATTAAACAACTCAATTAACAACATTGTTGTCAGGCATTAAGGCCCCTTTAGGAAAAAACATGCCCAAGGCCCTTGTTTTAGTCTTTAGATCAAACTCGCATACCATTAGATAATGTCTCCATAGCTTTAGAGCCATTAGACGTACAACTAGCTCTAGATAATAAGTGGCATAATTGATTTCATGATCTTGAGTGTATGTGAAGTATAAGTAATAACTCTTCCCTCTTGCACCAAAAAAGCTCCTAAACATTCCCTTAGTGCATCAGTGCATGCAAAAAAGTATTTTTCCATGTGAGGTACTCTAAAGATTTGGCTGGTTATCAATCATCTTTTCAGCTTGCCAATTCTTCTTCATACATTGGTTCATTAAAATTTAACACTATTATTTTGTAGGGTTGTGATGGGTTTTCAAATTTGAGAGAATCATTCCATAAACCTTCTATAATAGCATGTTAATCGCATAAAGTTGTGTACTTATTTATTGGTTAGTCAATTATAATTTAATTTTACAATGATCTATTGCAATGCCTTTCCCATTAATGCTATGTCCTAGATATTAGATTTATATTTAGAAGGAACATTTAGTTAGTTTCCCATACATTTTATGTTCTCTAAGGCATTGGAGTAAGAATCTTAAGTCATTTTGATGCTCCTATTCATTTCGGGAGTAAAGAGGATGTCATTTAGGAATACTTGAAAAAATAGTCTAGATATTTATGGAATACACTATTCATTGAGTTTATGAATGTTGTTAGGGAATTAGTCAACCCAAATGGTGCCACTGTAAATTCATAGTGACCAAAACTTGTTCTAAAAGTATTATTTGGTATGTATTCCCCCTTAATTCTTCATTATTGGTATCATGATTGCAAATCTATCTTGGAAAATATTGAGAGTCCCTTTATTTGATCAAAGAGGTCATCAATGTGAGGCATGGCTACATGTTTCTAATGGTGGCTTTGTTAATATCACAATAATCAATGCATGACTTAAGGGTTGCATTTTTTGGGCTCCTATTTTGTCACATTTTTCAACACCTAATTTTACCTTCTATCCCTCATGTCTTACAATCATAACCACATATCACCCATGTTATTATGCATTCCTAACACTTTAAACCCAAAACTCTTTTATATGCATTTTGAGGTAAAAGTTGCTAATTTTATTAATTCCAAAGTCTTTAATAAATTAATTGAGTTTTAATTTGATTTTTTTAATGACGAATTGATTAGCCAAGTTTCTATACCAACAATTCATTTCTGGTACCTAGTCGTGGTTAGCACATTTGCACCCTTCTAGAAGAAATTCCTACACATGAGTTTTGAAGGGAAAGGTAGTAAAATAATTCTATGCTGGTCAGATCGTACCCAGGTTGCCTGTGTGAAGCTCCAACTCCAAAACAGTGTTATAGGTCAAAGTTTCCAAATAGTCAACTTTGGGCATGATTTACAAGGCAATGAGGCTAATTATGAAAATTTTGTAACAAGGGTTTTGCTTCCAGTATGGAAAATTGGTTACCAAGAGAGCCATTTTCCAAAATACTAAAGGACTTGAGAGATATTCATGTTTTTTCAATGTCAATTTGCCCAAAATGCATAATTTCCCTCATATTTGCAAATAGTGCCCATATTTGAGGAAAACTCTAGATCATCCATCTAAATAACAATAGGAATGAATGCTAATTTTTTTCAAAGTATGGAAATGATTTGTTATGATATAATTGTGTGATGGGAAACAAATAACCCAATCTTACCTTGGATGTTAATTTTTTCTATCTTGAAAGTTTTCCATAGTTAGGCAAATTCGAGATTGGGGGATTGGTTTTGATCCACCCCAATGATCTTTTTGTAAAAATATTCAAATTGATAACATTGGCTAAGGTTGTTGATCATTCACTCTTGTAATAATCTTAGGATATGTAGCTGATAGGAGGATCATTGTGGTATCAAGCTTGTGTGTTGCCTCTTCTTGTAACAACTTTTATTTTCCATAATGAATTTTGTTTGACTTATGATTTTTGGTGCATCATTGTAGCCTTATCTGATTTCTCTTCGCTGTGTTAGTTAGATTGGGAAGGGCTCATCAACCCTAGGTAACGATATACCCTTCTATTTTGTTAATTAGATGTTCTTTATGTTTAGATAACATAGATTGATTTTCATGTTTTTACATGCTTTGTGTTTTAATGCCTCGTCTTTGATTTCAACATTGGATTTCATGGAACTAGAAAAAAAAACTAGAACCCTTTGTTCCTTAAATCCAACCTACTATTGACTGCATGAAATTTGTCTCATAGACCGAAAGATTACACTTTGGGTCTATGCCAGGGGATTTAAGACAAGAACTAACCAAACTGATTTTAGTTTCAATATGTGCATTTATCAACCTTCAATTTTCCTTCATAAACATGTCATTTAATTATTATTTTTAGTAGTCATTATTCGCATTAGGTTAGATTAAAGTAGATTTGATAGACTAGGGTTTTGATCCCTACATATACTTTACTTGTATCTCCAAGTATTATGTCTTGGTTCGATAATTAAATGTCAGTAATATAATACATATATTTTGACCAACACCATCTTTCTTCTTAGCAAAGATCATTGGTGTTCCCCAAAGTGATACACTAAGTGTGATTATCCCTAGTCAAGAAGTTCCTTGTGTTGTACACTTAACTCATTAAGTTATGCAAGAATCATTTGATAAGGTGTTTTGGATATGGGTTCTATTCCAAGTTTGGAGAAAATGCAAAATTCAAGTTCTAGTATAGAAGGAAATCCTGGTAGATCTAGAGGAAATAAATCTACAAATTCAAAAAGTATCGAATGCAAATGATTAGATGGGTTTTCATCCTTATTACTCATCTCGACTGCATAAATATTACACCTTTTCCTCATATACTTTTTAACCTTCTTGGTTGAAATGAGGCATAAGGTAAGTTCTCTCTTAATTCCTTCAATCACTACATGTTCTCCTTGATCATTTTGGCATATAACCATATTTATGTAGTAGTCTATCAATACCTGAGGGGATTCAAGCCTATCCTTTCCTACAACTAATTCATAAGTTCCTAGAGTCATGCTATACAAGTTCATTTTCGTGACATATCCCCCAATGTTAACAATGTAATTCTTTATCATTGGTCCTACTAATTACTTAGCACCAGATGTCATGACTACTATACTAAAGTTATTTTGGTTGTGAGCTACCAACCCACATCTAATTAGAGAAAAAGAGGAAATGAAACTATTATTGGTGCCTAAATCATTCAACATAGATAAAGGAATGTTTTCAAACATAGTAGAGAACTCTACCACTATGGCTTGGTGTTCGGCTCAACGATGGTTAATGGTACATGAATTCCATGGCAGGCATGTGATTATTCTTTTTTTTGCATTATTTCCCTATTGACTAGCCTAACTTGATACTTTAGGCATTTATTTCAATAATTCAGAACCCCACATTCCCAACATCCCACTTGGCCTTGCTCCTTTATCTAACCCCGACTTTGGCTACCTTGTCCTTTTCCTCTACCACTTATTCCTCACAAGATTGACCCATCTGTTGTTTTGGAGTTTCCCCGAAAGTTGCATCAACAACCCTTGTACGTTGTTATGTTTCCCATGGAGCCCATATTGGTGTCCCCCAACACTAATGACCCTATCCTTGGTGGGTTCTTTCATCACTTTCTAAAGATACTTTGATTGACCTCTCATATTAATCATTATTTGGAATTGTTTAGCCAAACTAGTTGTCGCTCCCATGGTGGTGGGTTTTCACATGGTGAATTCAACTCGAACCATAGGGTTGAGCCCATGTGGGAATATTTTAATTTGTATTTTATCATCTTCCATAGAGTCCACATGATGGACTAATGTGTAAAATTATACTTCATAAGCCTATACTGATCTCCCATTTTGTCTCATTGCATGGAAGATTCCTATCTATTTTTGTTTGTATTCCTTTGATAAGTACCTTGTTCTAAAGGATTCCTCAAACATTTCCCAAGTAACTTTCAAGTGAGTGAATTTTTACTTGTTCTCTTCATTTACCCACGATAATAGATCTTCACCTTTAAAGAGGCTCATTTCTAGTTACGCATTTTCCATTGTAGAGTAAGCCTTAAAATTGAGTGCCCTCTTGACACCTATCAAACCCCAGCTTGATCTGTGAACTTAGAAAATTTGGAATTTTAAATTTCTTTCATAATATCTAGGGAAGCTCGTCTCTCCTAAACACTTGAAAGAAGTTCTCGATTCTATCTCCATTTTTCTTCCATCTCCTTTCCTTGACTTTGATCTATCTTTCATTTCCACCTTAGCCAATGACCCAATCATTAAAAATGTTAGTCATTTCTCCCAGGGATTTAGTATGGCTTGCTTTATTGGGGTTCCAACCTCCGTGGCAACTTGAGATGGGGTTCTAACCTTAGGAGTGACTTGAGTTTTTCTTCATTGTTTATGGGCCATGGTTACTCTTGCTAGTTGTCAAAGGATTATTTTTAGTTCCTTGTTTATTATTACTATTATTATTATTGTTACATATAAAAATTTCTTACTAGTAGTTTTTTTAATGTCTGGTTCATGGACATCGAATATCGATGGCTTCTATGTCCACGAAAACTATCCGAGTAGACCCACCCAAAGGGATTACTTCTCTCCAGCTCATTAGCAGAGCCTAACCCCAAGATTGTCGAGGAGAATTAACCCTGTGACCTCCCATCAACAAGGTACTTTAATTATGAGAACTTGACCAATTGAGCTAACCCTTGGTGCTAAATTTCTTATTAGTACTAAGAGTTGATATTTATACTCTCAATAATTTCTAGGGTTTAAATGAAAACTGAAATTAGTCTCAAACTTGTTGAATTTGTAACTATGGTTGGTCTTCATAAAGGACATTTGGCCACTTGATGTAACCATATTTATTATTATAAAGCATATTTATAAATTCTTGAGTCAAAGTCCTATTGCGACTTTTTAAAGTTGAAATTTTCAATTTTTGAAATGTAAATTTTGTCTCCAAAAAGTGACAAGTTGACTTACCTCCAAGTCAAGTCGGCCCTAGCTCCAAAAGACACCCATTCGACCTAGAAAAATCACTATATAAAGGCAACACCTTCTCCTCCACTTGGCATTCACATTCTCTCACGCACACAATTTATGGGCAAGTAAGTGAAGGAAAAGGAGGACGCAAGAAGGACAAAATCCATCTCTCTCATTCTTCTCTAGCTCACATTGCGGATAGTTTCTCTCTTTTCTGGTTCGCAGATTTCTAGGCTGAAGCTGCAAAAATTTAAGTTTCTGAAGAAGCAACAAAAGCCACGGAAAAGGCACAAAATCCATAGAAATCTGAGTTTCTGAATAAGCCACGTAAGCCACATAAAGTCGAGTTTTTGAAGAAGCTGCGAAAGCTATAAAAAGTTGAGTTTCTGACGTTGAAGCAAAAGGCCGAATTTTTGGTAGATCCGTAAAGTGAGTTGCTGGAGTAGGCTAGGAGGCTTAACTTGGAGGAGAAGACCAGGTTTGATCATAGGTCTAGGTGTGCCTCTCATTGAAAAGGAAGAATTTCTTTATTGAAAAGGGTTGTTGGGTTTTTCCTCTTTGTGGGTTTTCCTAGGGTAAATATTGTTTCTCTTTTGTGCATTGTGATATCCACTATTCCACTGTTCTTTATAGTTGAATTTCTAAAATATAATTACTAAATGATATATTGGAATAAAAATAAACGAAGATCTACATCAAAGTTAACTATTAGCATTTCAGAGATATTTATGCTAACCCTAATTGCACTAAAAAAATCGACAAGACTTTCTCTAAATAAATGTTTGTATGTGTTTTAATTTTTCCAAATTTAAATATTTAACCATGCACATAGATTAAGACATAACCATCCATGTGGAATTTAACACTTATGCTTAATTAAAAAACTAAATAGATATAGGGTTGAGCCCCATGAAAATGGGCTTGTTGTGCCATTTTAATGGCACAATGTTAAATTATATCAAAGTAAATGTTGAAATATCATATTTAAGCATTAATAAATGATACTAGTAAAATTTTACAATATCTTCTTCTCATGGTCATGATAGGAATGTATTAGTTGAATTTCCAATTAAGTTTGTCCAATTGTTATCCTTTTCTCTGTTCATTTTAGAGGGAGATTAATATTCATAGTCAAATTATACATAATAGTAAAATAACTTACATGGTGAATACCTACATCAACTTACTTGCACAAAGATTGACATAGATCTGACGTGCTCCACATTCAATTCTAATGATCGTAGCCAATATGTGGGGACAACTCTCCATCCCACTGTATAACTTTCTAAATATTGATAATCAAATTAGACCACAATAGTAAAATAACTTACATGATGAATACCCAAATCAACTTACTTGAACAAAAGTTGGCATAGATCTAGCGTGCTCCTTATTCGATCCTACTAATCGTATCCAATATACGGGGACGACTCTCCACGCAAATTTCAACCTTGCTACTCTAGTTCTCTCAACAATAGGTCACCACGAGCCCTCAACCCACTACTATGCTAGATTTTCTTAGCCTTCTAATCAATTGTGCCCTAGAAAAATAGATTATCCTTTCACCTTGTTCACCATTTTATATAGAAACCATACATCATAAAGAACTTGATCCCGAGGATCCACTTGTCATTTGTAATTTTTTCTTTATCTCAACCTTTTCTTTCACATATCTTATTTTTTAGTGTTTTTTCCCTTTTAATTATATAAATAGTTTTTATTTAGTTACTTATTATCATTATATTATTCATTTAGTAATACAATGTTGGGAATCATGATCGCATTTAAACCAAAACCTATAGGTGTTAACCAATGATCACATCTCCAAAGAGAAGGATTCAGGAGCAGCGGTCAGTCCATGTCATGAAACACACAAGGAGTGTTGATTTATCCAATTTCCAACAATCTATCCCCTAGCGTGAGTTGAGTGTATATTGAACTCGTGACCTACACTTTGATACCATTTGTTGGGAATCCTAATTGTTGTTAGAAAAAAACCTATAGGAGTTAGTCAATGATTGCATCACCAAAGATAAGGATCCATGAGAGGTGGTTAGTCCATATCGTGAAACAGATGAGGAGCATTGGTTTATCCAATGTCCAACATATAGACCATTTCATGCCTTCAATACAAAGAATCAATTCTATGAAAGCTCAAACATTAATCACAATTTCCCTCTAAAAAAAACCTCATACAATTAAATAATTAGAATTGAGTTCATGATAACATTCTATATATATATGAATGACACATTATTGATGTTGATCTTTTATAATTTTACACTTTTATGTTATAATCATTCTTCATAATGACTTCTTTATAATGTAATATAGGTTTAGAAATCCATTAAAAGTTAGATGTATAATGGTTTATTAATATTTATGTGTTTCTTTTATTCTTATTATTATGCATTTTGCATTTTAACATTTTATTTTTTAACAATTAAGTTTCTTTTAGTCAAAAAATTTGTTGATTAAATTGAACTTGTTGAAAATTTGTTTCTTTTTATTTTTAATAAAAAAAACAATGTGATAGATTAAAAACAAATTTCCAAAATAAATCATCTCGCAGAAGTCTCAAATCTAAAATAAATGGAACCTATCATCAAATTTGAGTTAAATTAATTATTAATAATTTATTTAAACAAGGGCATGTCAATATTTGTACATATAGATATTGTTCATGACTATGCATAAAAATATGTTATTCTCAAATATGTGTTACTCTCAAATTCATAAGGATGCCTTTGATCCCCAGGTATATTATGAAGATCCTTTTAAAAAAATTAAAATTTATTTATGACATGGCATCACTTTGTACCTCGGCACCATTAAATCTAATTACAACCAAATCCCAACCTACCCAACCATTTCTAGGATAATTACGTTATCAAATTCCAAATTTACCAAACTTTGGATATCCAACATTTTTACTTTTAGGATAATGATGACTCAAATCCAAATCCACCGAAGCGTCTTAAAAATAACTGTACCATCAAAATTTAAATCTAAAAAAATTGCACTTAACATGAAACATATATATATTTTTAAAATTCGAGTTTATTTAAAAGTTACACTCAATTTATTTAAATCATCAACATCAAAAGTTTCAATAACTTATATCGACGAATAATATATATATATTATATAAATTGTGGTTAAACATTGTATTATTCTCTAAACAGGAATATATATGAAAATATTAAAAAATTTAAGTTGGTTGGTTATTGGAAAAACTAAACCTTTACTAAAATTTTATTCTTCGTAGAGAAGCATGAGATATCAAAATGTTTAGGGGTTCAAATTTGACCATACAAGAACTAAAATATGGGTAGTTTCAGCATTGGAAATAAATAAAGAAAACAAGAAATGAAGAAACTAAGGACATAATAAGAGGCTAGGCACTTGGGTTTGAATCAATAGCTACGACCTAGATAAGATCTTTATTTTTGCTTGGGGTGTCTCCAACAGGGGTGTGATGCCAAGGTGCTACTTGATGCACTCCAATCGTTGATCGAAGTCCTTCATATGGCAATGCAAGTGTTCCATGGACTGGAGGAGATATGTTCAATGCTCATACCTGTCGAAAAGAACCTTGCCTAAAAAGAATTTCATATGCCAATACAAATTGACCATGTGCACGTACTAATTGAAGGGCCCACATGTATCACTGATGTCTGACACCCAATATACCAGCTAAGCTAGAACCTTGGTATTTGAGAGCTGGTGACTTTGGGAAATCAACTCTCTCTTGGCACAAGTGAGCTTGTCTTTAGATGGGGCCTGAGGTACTCTTCAAATTGGGCATAGGTTTCCTCTAATCAATGATGTGTATGTGTTACCTTGACTACCTCATTCTTGGTAATGTGTCACTCCCCTACGAACATAGGCACCTAGACAAGGCATGATGGGATCACAAAAGAGATAACAAAACTAAAGAGTTGGTAGAAGGATGTTAGGGGGATGACAAAGATTCATGTGTGGGAGAATAAGGGGAATGAGACAAATCCTCAAATATGACTAGGATAAGAGGTAAAAGTAAACCACTGACAAAATAGAAGGAAGGGGATTCGACCAAGGAAAGTGTTGGGAGGGAGACTCATTGCTAAAAAAAGACAACCATGAGGGGGAGAGAGAACCCCAAAGAGGTGGTGCAAAAGGAAGCCACCAGGGCACTAGCATTGGGAAAGCATAAGAGTTGGTAGACCAAACAAAGACATAATGCAAAGAGAAGCAAAGAAATAATCAAGGAGGAAGAGGTGAGACCGAGTGTAGAGAGGAGGCTCTTGGATGGGTACATACCAATTCCATAGTGGCAAGATGCTTTGTCTACCAGTAGGAGGTACCATAAAAATACATGCAATGAGCACTGAGCACGAATGCAACAAAGTCCCTCACAAGCCTGCAAGGAAAAGGTGGAAGCATGGCAAAAAAAATCTCTCAAGTAGTTTGGCAGTAATTTCCTTCAGAACTGTTGTATAAGTTGTCAATGTGAGGACCTTTCTCACTAGGTTTTCAGAGATGAACTAGACAATGCAAGTCCACGCTAAGCTAGTTCTCAGGAAAATAGACCAATAGAGGAGCCCAATAATATATTGCAAGTGTTGAAGGTTGCTTATGGAACATAAAATCTTACGATCGACATTGTTACAACTGTAAAATTCTTGAATCAAAATTGGAGTTTCCATGCTCGACACTAACTTAGAATGATGCTTCATACAATAGAAGCCCCAATGTACATACTAGAAAGTCAAATGGTAGTCGAGCCAATTTGACTAGTTTGTGGACTACAACGGTATTTAATTACCATGGTAAATGTTTGCAAGTGGCATCACTTCAAATTCATTCAAGTCTTTAATAAATGCTACAGGAGCGTGCTACCACATCTTGCTAAGGGTGGACTAAAATCAAATACCCAAAAACTACAATAATAAATACATCATGTATTACAATCATACAATTTTCCCTTTTTTTTTTGCATACTTGAGTTTCTCCCAACTTTGTTTTGGCACATAAGATTTTGTGGCATTTTCTTGTATTAGGTGCAAGGGCTTGGCCAACTTGCACCTACTACAACCAAAATACACATATTCACTTAAGGTCCACCCATAATTTCGCCTTAAGCTACAAACTATAGATGCAACCAAGTCCTGCTCTACCAAGTTCATCCAACAAGGGGCATACATTTGTGACAACCCCTTTGGGAAAATTCCCCTCTTAAAAACAACTGTAATATTATTGTAATAAAATATAAAAGGTTTTAGATCTTGGGGAGGAGGTTTCTTGGGAAGGGGAGGACATGGTTATTAAATATCAATCATGGGTTGACTATGGCCTTAATGGGGATGACCATATACTAAATTGGCTTAAAGAAAAAGGACAAGCCATACCCTCTTTTGGGAAAACCTACAAGCAAGAGGAGACAAGGAAAATTAATTGAGGAGAGTTGGATGCATTGACAGGACAACATGCCCAAATTATCCAACAACCAAAGGTAATGATGGTAGAAGGGGAGACCAAAAGGGAGACTAGTGCAGAAAGAGGGGCATTCAGACAAAGAGAGAGATCGAGAAAAAGAAAGTGGGAGAAATCCCTGGGAGGAGAAGGCAAGTAGAGGAGCCAAGAATAAGAAGAGGCATCTCTCTTAGCGCATAAGGAAGGAGGATAAAAATATCCTACAAAATATACACAAAAGAAAAGGAAAGGAAAAGCATGATTTGAGCTATTACAGTGCTCAAAGGAGCACACAAAGATTTTGGAGGAAATGGGGGTGCTCGTTTACTTAATTTTTGGGTGGAGATAGGAGGAGCTCTGGAGTCCCAAAGGTGATGAAGGTGTGAGAATCTCCTTTGAGTACCCTTTCTCAAGCTTTGAAATCTGGGTCAGGGGCGATAACTCTAAGAAATATTGGTTACAACTCGTCTAAAGTTGGGTGGAGAGTTAGAGTCCCAATCTCAATTGCCAAAAAATTTCATTATCAGATACGTGCTCATATAATTGTGTGTGCATATAGATCTCATAACCTCACTTACTGTACTATTTATAATGTGTGGAATGATTCCTGCATGATTTTGGGAAAATGGTTGGCTCTGTATAACTTAAGGGAAATAGTCACATTCTTGATCTCTATATGTGTCATGGGCTTACAACTTAGTGTATTTGTGGCTGCATGTGGTGGTTATACCTCTGCACTTGAGTTAATCATGTGTGCCTAAATTATATAATATAAATAGTCCGATGTTGTATGCTTACTTTGAGGAATGTGCCTTATATTCATTCTATCACATTTATGGATGGCTGAGTGTCTATGCTAAAATAAATGGCTAAATGCCTAGACTTATTTCTATGCATGAAGTTAGTATGCTTACTTGAATGTAGCAGATGTGATTTCTTTGTCTTTGAGAGCTTGAGATTAATCTACTTACCTGAGTATGGAAGATGGGCATAATCATTGTGCTGAAAAGATCTCTTTGCTTTTAATGATTTACATGAGTGGCCTTTACATTACTGATACAACTCTAGAAGGATGCCATTGTTGTGTGTATATATATACAATCCATCATTTATGTACATAGTGGCATGACTAGGCCGAAGACATACAAGCTTAGAAGGAATAATATGTAATATATTTATATATATGTACTTTTTGTAAGATGTTAAGCATGCAAGGGGAAGGGCCTTGTAGTTTGCACTACTATAAATATATGTGAATGTATATCTATTTCTACTTGAGGCTTGAAATGTTGCCTAAGTCTCTCAAGTTTTGAATTGTTGTTTAAGTTGTAGCATAATTGGAAATTGTTGGAATTTTTTCTTATGAGTGATTTTATTATAGACTTGTATATCTCACTTTCATTTTTAATTAATTAAGCTCAGGAGATATAGCCTCACTATTGTATGTATATGTGAAAATATACATACATACATACATATATGTGTTTGTGTTTGTGAGAGAGAGAATGTATATCTATTTCTACATGAGGCTTGAAATTTTGCCTAAGTCTCTCGAGTTTTGAATTGTTGTTAAAGTTGCTACGTAATTGGAAATTGCTGGAATTTTGTCTTACGCATGATTTTATTATAGACTTGTATATCTGGCTTTCATTTTTAATTAATTAAGCTCAAGATAAATAGCCTAATTGTTGTGTGTGTGTGTGTGTGTGTGTGTATATATCTATATCTATATAAATATATAATATATATATATACTATATATATATATTATATATATACTATATAGATTATATATATTATAGTATTATATATATACTATATATATATATATATATTATACTATATATATAATATATATATATATATATTATATATATTATATTATATATAAGTATATAATATATATATATATATATATATACTTATATATATATATATATATATATATATATATATATAGATATATATATATATATATATCGTGAAGTAATGGCTTGGGTCATGTCTCAACAAGCTCAGGAGGGATAGTCACAAAGGAGTTGCATATGCCTCATATATTCGCGCACACATATGTAAGTGCAGGTTAGAACCTTCGTACCCTACAGGAAAAGGCTTAATTCTTTGTAATCTTATGACTAGGCACGAAGAGAAAGCACATAGGTAGGGAAAATCTAGATAGTCGATGATTATGCTGTGTTCTCCACTATTGGATGGCCCTGGGACTTTTACCTTAGAGGTTTCCCCCAGGGGTTTTGAATGGAGTGTAAAGGGAAAATCTTGGGATATAATCCCTGGGAGGAAGTGGCTTGGTGGGACTACTAATCAAGTGTGTCACATGGGCATGGTGGGGCGAGTCTTTCCTTTCTCAGTGAGATTTTATGCAAATTGTGTGACACTAGGTACAATGGACCCATAACACACATGGCGTGGAGGGAGTGACGAAGGATGACATCACCCCGATGCTTAGGACTAGTGATATCACCCTGGACCCCAAACCTTGGAGAATTTGGACGAAGCGAATGGTAGAACCCACTTGGATATGTTCCTGGGGTGACTTGGCGCATGGGGACATGTTTGGTGGGGACAAGCATCATGTAGTGTTAATGAAATCTCTTACCAATCAAGGGGGAGGTTAAGCCTTAAACAAATTTTGGTATGCCACGTAGCCCGAAAGGTTGTCCCTGACATTTCAGTGGGGAGCAGTATTGGGTCCCGCTGGGATTTTATTCCCAAGGTGAGGTGGCCAGGGAGGGGTCTACATTTGTATAATTCATAAAATTAAGTTTATGGGCTTTCATTTGTATGAAAGGGTCCTGCAATATGAATGCATTGGCAACCGTGGAGATGTTGCCATGTGGGTGGTGTCATGGCCATGAAGAGGGCCTGCACCTGTGTGATATATAGATATATATATTGCACATTGTATGTTGGCTTCATAAGGAGCTTAATGCATATGAATAGGTGGACAACTGCCATGTGGATGCCATGTGGAAGACCCGATGACATGGTACAATTTGATTGGCCAAGATGTTAATTGACCATATATTTTGATCCAGAAGTCAGATTGGAGCAAAATTTGTATTGTTGGAAAGATCTCAGCAAGGAAAACAAAGCGATGTCATTCATTTTAGGTTTAGAGGAAGTAAAAAATGGTCGAAAAATTTAGACTTCATTTCCAGGGCGAGACATTAGAAGTCGGGGCAACATAGTAACTTCCTCCTTCTACCCTTAGTGCGGCCTAGGGATAGTAAGGGGGTATGTTACAGAGTGTTATCAAAGCTTCCAGGTTCAACACTTGGACTAGATGGGCTCTATTACAGAAGAAATCTAGACAATGGTTTCAATCCTAGACCTTTTGGGATAAATTGATCCTCTATTGGAAACTTAACATAACAGTATATCCAATGCTTGGATCTTTGGACCTTGGATGGAGCTATAGCTTAAGTATTGTAGTTGAATGTGGATATGATTGCATGTTATTTATAGCATTTTATTGTGATTTGTATGTTAATTGCAAGGATGATCTCGTGTGATTGATTTTATTGGAAAATGCAATGGTATTGCATGTGTTTTCTTTAGGCATCTTGAAGTTCTATACAACCTATTGTTGTGACCACGAATGCCTGTTATGTCTTTAGTTTTGCAGAACTACTTGCATGGTTTGTGCATGATTGTCTAAGTGGTGTGCTCCTACACAATTGGGAGGAATGGGCATGTGAATTCTCCTATGATATGAAGGATTTGGGGAATCCTTGTTATGTATTTAGTTTTGCATAACTATCTACATGGTTTGTGCATGACTGTCTAGGCGGTGTGCTCCTATCCTACACACTAGGGAGGAATGGGCATGTGAATGCTCCTATGATATGAATGATTTGGGAAATCTTTGTGTTTCTTGTGTTGCATGGAATTGTTGTTTATATATATATATATAAGTTGGATGGATGGGAAAACTCCAAGGTCTATATGTTGTATGACAAAGACCCTTGATGGGATACAGTCATAGTGTTTGCGACTCTATTAGAAATTCAAGTGGCTAACAAGTGCTTATTGTAGGTACTGGTAATAGCACTATGATCGTGGCTTGTATATTGATCATCTTAATGAGAAAGATGAATGCTAATGTAATAGTGTAATGAATGATTATGTGCTAACTGGGGATTGCATGTAGGTTCTATGGTGCATTTTTTAAATGGGAAACATTATAAATATGATAGATGTATGACTTTTCCTAACTGACCCCCTTGAGGTTGTAGATACCATGTTTGTTGGCCTTGGAAAAGAGGCTAAACTTAATTGCTATTATTGGTGTTATCAAGAGAGCTGATTTATGGAATTGATCATGTTAGTTAAAATTTTAAAAGGGATGAAATTTCTTCTAAATTTTGGAAATGGTGGTCTTGGCAAAGCAGTTGATTTTAATTAATGCAAATGGTCTTGGTAAAGATACTGATTTCTAAAATCTGTGAGGACATGATGGTAAACATGCCAATATATACGCATAAGTACACTCTTGATTTCTAAAACCATGTTGTTGTGTATGTTTAAATGCCGTCCTAGTTGAGATATGTGACTGATAAAATTTTGAAAAAGTGTGCATAGTTGTAGGGCAGTGTGCTTGGCTTAGCCCGGTAATGGGGCAACTGATATATTAATTGTTGTATTTCATTAATGCACTAACAACTAAGTGTGTATGGTTGCACATAGAAATACTCAGTGGTAGTAAAAGGAAGCATGTGTTGTGGCATGGTGCAACAGGATATGGACCAAGTCCATCAAGAACGAGAAAGAGGGAAGTTCCCTTAAGGGAAAATAACCTAGGGGAATTTGGAGGCTAAGCTCAGGGACTTGGAAGATGAGCTAAATATTTGCAAGACAAAAGTTAGGAAAGTCACTAGGAAACAACAAGAACTGGTCGAGTGGAATTTTGAACTGCAAAAGATTTTACAAGAATTGACATCTCAAATAGGGAAAATCATAGTGGTAGGAAGAGGCCTCATGAGGCTGAAAAGGAAAAGAATATATTTCCATATTGGCATTGTAAAGGGGAACACCTAAGAAAGGACTATCCCAACAAGAAAAAAAAGGAGGACAACTCCTGCAAACCACAGGGACATGTAATAGTAATGCAAGATGTCGAGAAAGAGAAGGGAGAATTCCCTCAAGCTCCTCGAAAGATGTAAACATATAATGGAAAAGACTCCCTTGCATAGAATTTGGGGAATGTAAGACTTTAAGGTTATTATAAGCCTTGTAAATAAGTCTTGAATTGATTTTGGTATGTGAATATACATATATATGCATATGCACACTTGTATGATGGCTAGAGTGCCATGAACGCTAGACTCATGTGGATTAAATTGATTTTTGAGGATTGTTTTATTTTAACACTTATGAGTTGTGACTTTAATTTATTGATTTCATGGATTGACATCATTTTGATTTTAGATTTTCTCATGGCCATGTTGTTCTGCAAAAAATTCTTTTATTATTGCGATTGTGATTACATTTTGTTTGTATTGGTTGTCCTCACCTTCTTTATAAATTTTTGCCTTTCAAATGTTTTGCATGGGGTTCGAGGAAACTTGTTGGGCATGTAAGTAAATCCATGGAGCTTTGGTAAGAGGGAAAGGTGGAGCATAGAAAAGAAAGTGACTTGAGAGAGAGGCCTACGGATGAGGAAAAATAAGGAAGGCTAGGAATGAACAATGCATGATTGGAACAAACAAAACATGTTGATGTTGGGAAGATGGGCTGAAATAAGCCATCGTTGGAATACCTTGGAGTGCTGCTTTTGAATGTGAAAATATGCATAAATGAAGAAATGTGCATAGCTGGGATTTAATTGTGCAAACATTGCTAGCTGAAAATAACAACTAGAAGCATTAGTACTAACATCAAGGTGAAAAGGTAAAGGGAGGAATTCTGCTAAAATAATTTCTCAACCACATTGGTGATTGTTGTTGAGAATTCCATACTGACACTGTGTATAACTGAAGGGAGTTCTCTAAACCCTAGATCTATTTGACATATGTTAATGTGTATTATGTCCATAAATAAGTGGACAATTGTATGACAATGAGGTGGATTGGTTTAGTCCATGGGATAATTTACAATGATATGACAACCATGAGAATATCACAAAGGAGGTTCTTTTGACCTTAACTAAATGTACATATATTAATTTGTGATATGTTCATGATCTTGCTAATGTTTATATGCATATATGAATTCCATTGTGAATGATAGGTTCGGTCATGAGCCATTCTTATGGAAGAATGATGGTTTAACATTCATTTAATAGAAATGTGTATGGCATGTAAGATTATCGGTTGTGTGAGGAATCAAGTGGGAAAAAGTAGCCCTGGTTGATCTATGATTTTAGTATTATGTGAAAATGGTTCTTATTTTTTTCCTTGGAAAAAGTCATAATTTCATTGCTTCAAAATAAATTAGAAATTACATTCGTAGATATATGCATTTCATACATTTCAGATATCAAAAGAGTTATACATTTTACATATATATCAAATATTACATACATATTGAAGTTCACAAAATAAAAAAAAAAATTCCCAAAATCATGTCTAAACTGCATCCCTAAAAATCAACGTAATTTAAAATGTGCCCCTCTCACCAAAGGGACGATGAAAAGAACCCCTCCACCCATCTGGGAGGAACTCATCGGTCTGAATTATCCCCATCTGAAGCACCGAACCCTTCTTGGTAGCCTTGTCAGCTAGAGAATTCCTCTCCCTGTAGACATGTGAAATAGTGAAAAGATCAAACTACATAATCAAGAGAAAAATATTTAAATGATTGGAAAATATCGAATTATATGTCAGATATGAATCCTATTCACCCAGTGCATGACCATCTAAGAGTCTCCAAAGACCTAAATAGCCTAACAACTATACATAATAGAATGTTGAAGAAGAATATACAGGCTCATCAATTTAACATAATTTTTACTCCCTTCCCCTAAAACCGTAGCTAAAAAGTAGTATTGATTAGCATAAATATATAGGATCGCCCCTGCCCCCCCAACCGCAGGGTACCCCCTGGATGAACAATCAAAGAAAATCCATGGGGTATTATAGTCAATGAACTCCACTTGGACATTACATATCCACACCACAGAGGGAAGGGATGTAAAATATGAAATAATACCAACAAATTGTATAACCACCACCGATGAAGTCAAGAAATTTTCAGTGAAAATGGCAGCGTTCCTAGCCAGCCAAATACCCCAGGCAATAATCATAGGAAGTGCCTGTAATTGCTTATAAGGAATTTCAAAATACCATGTCTAATATGCCTCATCGAAGGAGTTACCCGCCCAAATAAATTGCATACCCAAAAACCATGAAACCTCCAACCAAATAACATAGGAAAGTGGACACTTTACCAATAAATGAGGAATGTCCTCCAATGACAATTTGCACAAGCAGTGCCATCCTAGACCATTAAACTGTCTAATTTGCAAAAAATCCCATGTCGGCACCCTATCCTCCATCAATGACCATCCAAATAATTTTGTTTTAGCTGGACACTATAATTTCCATAATCTGTTCCATCACCATTTGAGATTCTGCTCCAAAACCTCCACTCAAAGCTTATCATAACCTGCCTTCGGTGTATAAATTCCTAACACATCAAAGTCCCATACCAACTTATCTGCATGATCTGTAATCTGAATATGTGCTTCAGTCAACACACTTGTAAATCTATTCCAGCATGCTAAATGTGCACCCATCAAGTTGAGGCGTTCCCCAGAAAGCCACCCTTGTTTCCATATATTAGTTATATCGGGATCCTGAATCTAGTGAAGAGTTCTAAAACTAGCCGCCGCTAGAAGTATGCAAATTTCCTTAGGAATTTTATGAACATTACCACTACCTGAACATGGATCCAAACCCACTCGAATCAACTTCCCATCTCTAACCTACCCCAAACCACTCCTTATAATCTCCATCCATCTCAATAGAGCCTTCCACATCACAAAGGAATTCCCTGCAGTCCATTATGGAAGCCTCAACCATTCAGTAATTGAAAATGGTTTAATATATTTCTCATACACCATAGATGTCCATAAATTGTCCGTGGAGATGAGTCGCCACCCAATCTTGGCTGCCAATGTCTTGAAAAAATGGAAAAAAAATTCAGTCCCGAACCTCCCAATGCTTTTGGCATTGAGATAACTTCCCATCGAACCCAAGGCAGATCCTGCTCCTTATGACCCCTCCACAAATATGAGAAACATAATCTTCAAATCTTCTCCAACGTCCCTAATGGGATCCAAGCAAGAGACAACCAATAAACCAGAATAGCCTCCAGAATGGATTTGACCATCACCAACTTTCCAACTCTCGAGAGGCACCGATGGCGCCATACTTTCAAACGCTTCTCAATCTTGGAAACTAACCATTGTCAATCAGCTTTCCTGTAATAATTGGGCTTCAAATAAAACCCTAGATACTTGAGTCCCTCATCAATATCCAACACAGAACAATCAAACTTAGAAGTCACATATTCGATTTCCGCCACCTCAAGATTGGAACAGGTGATGGAGTATTTACCAAATTTTATGACCATACCTATAGCTTTCATAAATAATTCTATCCCCCTACATAATTTATCAACATCTCTACATGACCCATCACAAAATATCAAAATATCAACGACAAACAATATATGGGGAATGTACAAAACCTATGAAATAAGAAACCCTTCTTAGTTGCCAGATATTTTAGATTGCTTCAAGAAATGGCTCAAACTCTCCACTACTAGCAAAAACAACAGAGGGGATAGTGGACACCCTGATGGGAGAAGCCACTCCATTGATTAGCACAACAAAGGATACTGAGGTCACACAACTCATTACCCAACGAATGAAGCTCACAAAAGAGCTCAAATGTGTCACGAGAAGTCTAAGATAAAGCCAATTGACTTGATCATAGGCCCCTGATAAATCTAGTTTAATCACTGCACCTTTTAATCCCCTAGTCTTTAAATTGTGTAAACCCTCCCGAGCCATGCCCACAGCCTCATGAATTTGTCTTCCAGCCAAAAAACCAAATGGTTCCCCTAATATTCTCTTAGAAAGTACCACCTTTAGCCTTCGTGCAATAACCTTGGATATTATTTTGTATAAAGAATTACACAATAAGGTAGGTTGATATTCATCAAGTGTGCCCAGATTATCATCCTTGGGTATTAATGCAATAAATGCGGCATTCACAGGAGGTTGAATAATGTTGGAGTATATTATATTCCTTGGAAGCTAATACTGTCTTTGTATTATGTCAGAAGTTGTCCACAATCTTATGTAAAAGAGTAATACATTATATCCCATATTTATTATGGCATAGTATACTCTTGTATCGATTTATTTTATAAAGAGGTGTTATTTTGGAGAATTATATTATCTCACATTTAAGATGTGAGAGTAATTCCTCCACATCTCTGGGTATATAATAGGGTCAAGCGAGCCTCTTAAGATATATACCATTTTGTGATACAATCACATCTTAGCGTGTGCTCACAGCATATTGTTATTCCGATCAGGTTATTTGTAGTTGCTTTCTTTGTAAGATTGTAGGATATTTTTGGAGATAATAAAAACAACATTCGAATGGACGTAGCTCAATTGGGTGAACCACGTATATTTGTTGTATTCTTTTTCCTTGTTCTCTTTCTGTTCTTATTTATATGTTGATATATTATTGGTTTCTTATATAGATAGCTAGTTTAGTAGATCTAATATTCTAACATGGTATCGAAGCCATGACTACTATGATCTATCATCTTCTTTGAATTTAACCATCAACGTGTATCTTCATTTTTTGTTACCTGGGCACTCATTATTTTTTGTAGATTTTCTTTCTATCTAGTCGCCATTAGGCTTCTCTTCAGATCAGGGCATGATTCTACATATTTGAGCTTTTTTTCTCATAACCCTAACTTTGTTATGTAATTTTTTTTTCAAGGGGCTCTTGATTGTTTTTATGTAAGATCTATATGATTTTTGGATTCTCCTCAAGGAGATCTATCTTTTGGCTGTAAGATCTATGATTTTCGTCTATTTTTTTGGTCCTTTTTTTGCATGGCATAAGATTGGCAGATAGAGGGTTCAGATAAGAATTTTGGCCATATAAGTGGTTGCAGAGTGGCTGCGCCATTTCCGAAAACTAGTTATAATAAGCATTTGGAGCATTATTGAGTGTTTTTTGTTTTAACACCCGACGTTTTTGTCTATTCTGTTACTTTATGTGCATAATTTCCCAGAAAATATTATATATTTGGGTTCCTCTCACCGAGCTACCCAATTAAAAAAAAAAATCAGTTCAAATGGAGTACCAAATCAAAATTATCGTTGATTTAAGATTGACATTTTTTCAGGTTTTCTGGTGATGGCAAAACGAACTGCATAAATTTACAGTTTTCTATCCACTTTTTCTCTTATCATTTCTTGCATTTGGGTTTATATTTCTTGTCAAAATTTCTATCATTATGACTTTAGAAGTAGCTTATGTTCCTGAACTTGTCGGTTCTAACTATCTTGCATCGAAAAAGAAAATGATTGATGTTCTCAGGATTAAGAATCTATGGAGGTTGGTTAATGGTGAACACAAGAAATCTACAGATGCTCAAGCCTTGATTAAATGGGGAAAAAATGTGATAAAGCAAGAGGGCTCATTGGTCAACTAGTTTCAAATAGTCTTTAGGTAAGTATGTAGAAATTTCTTTGTAGATCAGCTAGCTCTGATCCCATGTAGAAATTCTGCAGATTCTCTACAAATCTCACTCTAAGACTATGTAGAAAATCTGACTGTAGATTAACCCGATAATGCAATATAACCAAATAAAAATATTATAATCTACTTCTACTATCAATTTGCGGAAGCTTAAAGATCAAGTTGAATCGGAGTTGAACAATATAACTAGAATAAGAAGAATCAAGCATTCAAGACACATGAAAATACTTTTGGGAAAGCCTCAACTAAAAACCCCACTATTTGTATTATCATACAAGGTGGAAATACATAGGAATTATACAAAGCCTTAGCTTTCACAACTAGCCAGCTCTCAGTACAATCCTCCTAGATGCTCACAGGCAACCAAAGCTTCTCACAAGCCTTCTTCTCTGCCCTCCAAGCTCCTATTTCCTTGTGTAGTTTCTCCGGGGTGATCCTCCTGTTACCAAGTGGAACACTGATCTCACACACTGATCTCACACCCTGTCAAAACTGCACAATCCTCAAGGAATCTTGCCTTGACTGCATGCATGAGTTTCCTTTATAGGAAAAAACATGCAACTGATAGTACATTGTCCTTGACTTTAATCTCAATTGGGTCATTCTCAGAATAGACATGCATGAGTTTCTGATGAGGGAATCTTCAGTTATCTAGAGTACACTGGTTGAGTGCATGCATGCATCAACTGACTAATAACTCACAATTAGTTCCTCAAACAGTTTGGAACTAATTTAACTGGACTTAACTCAGTAAACTGAACTAACTGATTACAACTCAAATATAACTCAATCTTATCTCCTTAATTAAGGGATAATCTCCTTAGTTTAAGGGATAACTGTTGCATGACTGTAGAAAGAATTCTAACTTGAATTTCTCCAACTAATTAATCCATAATTAATTAATTAATTATTTCCAAGCAGACGGTGATACTAAATTCAATTTAATTCAAGAACAAATTAAAATTGGAATATACTGGATTCTATTTTTATCATTTCTTGTTGTTATTTTCAACACTTCCTCTCAACAAGAAAGGAATTTAGTGTCTGACTGCTCTAGCCTCTGTCACTTTGATCTTTGACTGCATCAATCCCACTGATTCCTCCCACTACTATGTACTTTGGGCTCCCGTAGCAAGGTACGATCCATGAGATAAAACTTCTCAATGGACCCTACCCAATTTCAGCCTTCTTGAGACTATCACTTCACATCGCCCCACCTCACACCTGGAAGTATGGCTGCATGTGATCCCTATGCCCACTTCTCCAATTGTGGCTCCTCCACAATTCTCTGAGACTTCTTCTAGGACTTCATGTTGAGAGGTAATTTAATCTCCCTCTCAACCACCAAGTCTCTAACATTTGCCTTGCTCCTTAAGGCTTTGCATGCATCTTGAACCTCAAGAGCATACATGTTCTTAACTCGTGAACTAATCTGTTTCACCTGTCTCATGGTGATGTGTCTAAGGAACACCTTTCCTTTACTGAAGACAACATCGTAGCCTTTGTCCTCCAACATCGTGACCGATACCAAGTTCTTCTTCAGTCCAGGCACATACTTCACATCTTTCAAGGTGATAGGAACTCCATGCTCCCTTTGAAAAGCAACTGTGCCCACTCCTGAAACACTATACTTTTCATTGTCACCCATCTCTATGCGCATCTTGAGGTCTTTCTCCTCCAAGGTACTGAATAAACTTTTATCACCGGTCATGTGGAATGAGGCTCCACTGTCAATATACCAGACACAACCCATCATCGATGACACCATGCATGCGATGAGGGTAAAGTCCATTTCGAACTGAGAGGCTAATGCCTCACCTTATGATCCTTCTGAGGATCCCTTCTTGGACTTCTTCGATGGGCAATTAGTCGCATAATGTCCCATCTCAATTGAAGTATGATATGAATTCGATTTGCACTTGCAACCCCAAACTTCAAACTTTGAATTCTCTTCTGCATATAATGTTCACAACTCTGATAAACTTAGCCCTAATACCATGTAGAAATTTCTATATAGATCAACTAGCTCTGATCCCATGTAGAAATTCTACAAATTCTCTACAAATCTCACTCTAAGACTATGTAGAAAATCTGACTGTAGATTAACCCGATAATGAAATACAACCAAAGCAAAATAATATAATCTATTTCTACTATCAATTTGCGGAATCTTAAAGATCGAGCTGAATTAGAGTTGAACAATATAACCAGAAGAAGAAAATTCAATCATTCAAGACACATGAAAATACTTTGGGGAAAGCCTCAGCTAAAAACCCCACTATCTGTATTATCATAGAAGGTGGAAATACATAGAAATTATACAAAGCCTTAGCTCTCACAGCTAGCCAACTCTCAGTACAATCCTCTTGGACGCTCACAGGCAATCAAAGCTTCTCACAATTCTTCTCCTCTACCCTCCAAGCTCCTATTTCCTTGTGCAGTTTCTCCTGGGTGACCCTCCTGTTACCAAGTGGAACACTGATCTCACACCTTGTCAAAACTGCGCAATCCTCAAGGAACCTTGCCTTGACTGCATGCATGAGTTTCCATTATAGGAAAACACATACAACTGATAGTACATTGTCTTTGACTTTAATCTCAACTGGGTCATTCTCAGAATAGATATGCATGAGTTTTTGATGAGGGAATCTTCAGCTATTTGGAGTACAGTGGTTGAGTGCATGCATGCATCAACTGACTGATAACTCACAATTAATTCCTCAAACAGTTTGGAACTAATTTAACTGGACTTAACTCAGTAAACTAAGCTAAATAATTACAACTCAATTATAACTTAATCTTATCTCCTTAATTAAGGGATAATCTCCTTAATTTAAGGGATAATTGTTGCATGACTGCAGAAAGACTTCTAACTTGAATTTCTCCAACTAATTAATCCATAATGAATTAATTAATTATTTCAAAGTAGTTGGTGAGACTAAATTTGATTTTAATTCAAAATTTTAATTCGAGGACAAATTAAAATTGGAATATACTAGATTCTATTTTTATCATTTCTTGTTGCTATTTTCAACAAAGTATTGAGGCAAAAGACAGTTCGATTGAGGTATGGATAATTCTTGCTTCTTTATTTGATAAATATGATGATGTTTCTGCTTATTACCTTGGAAAGAAGATTCATGAGCTAGATCCTACTAATTTTGATAGAGTAGAATTATATCTTGTTGAATTGAAAACCTTAAATGTAAAGTTAAATAATTGTGGTAAAGATTACAAGAAGACAGACACTGCTCTTATCATTCTTGTAGAACAAAAATTGTCATCTTGGTTTGACATGTTCATTCAAACTAGGAATAGGGCTCTTGAATTGTCTTAAAGTACCACGAAACCTATTTTTGATGATTTTTGTAAAGGGTTGATAAATGATCAAGAAAAATTGATTGCTTCCGGACAAGTCTCACCTAGTAAAGCTCTTATGGCACATAATAAGGATCCTAAGAAAAGTTTAATATTGCTAAAGGTTCTTATTCACACACTTCTAATCATACTAATAATAGTGGTCATGTGTCTCATGCACATCGTGAAACTAGTAAGAGGAAGAAAGTGTATTATCCTTGTAAGCATTGTGGTAAAACTAACCATCCTAAAAAGAATTGCTTTAAAGCAAAACGTTTAATGGCTAAAGCTAACATGAAAAATTCTAATGAATCTCAAGTAGCTTTATGTGCATTTGTTGTTTTGTCTAGTAATTATTCTTCTAACGTGGAATGGATAATGGATTCTGGTGTTTCTAAACATATGACTCGTAATGCTTCCTTATTTACATCTTATAACACTAATAAGAATTCATCTCAAAAAAATTCTATTGGTGATGGTAAACAACTTTCCATAATTGTTTCTGATCATATTAATGTTGCTAATGGTCAATTGGAAAATGTTTTTCATGTGCAAAACATGCCTATCAACTTACTTTCTATTTATTGGGGATGTCAGAAAGGTTTTAAATTTGCAGCTTGGCCTAATAAATATGTTCTTAAAGATATCAACCAAAATTACAAAGTAGTCTCTTCTGGTCCTATTGATCATACAACTGGTTTATTTAAATTTGTTGGTTTTAATTCAATTAAGAGACAACCCTTTTATTCCTATGTTGCTCATGGTGATGAACTAATTCAATTATGGCATGAAATATTGGGTCATTTGAATTATGGCAAAATGAAAATGCTAACTAAAATGTTTCATCGTTTGCCTAATATTTCTTCTACTACTGGTGTTTGTGAGGATGTGTTCTTGGTAAACATCATAGAGAAATGTTTGATAAAGGTAAAGCCTGGCATGCTAAAGCACCTTTTTAATTAATTCATAGTGATATTTGTGGTCCTCTTGAAGTTCCTTCAATATCTCATGCAGTTTATTTTCTTACCTTTATTGATGACTTTAGTAGAAAATCTTGGGTTTATTTTTTGAAAAATAAAAGTGAAACGTTTCTAAAATTTCAAGAATTTAAATCGATGGTTGAAAATGCATCTGGTAAGAGTATTAAAACCTTGCGATCTGATAATGTGGGGGAATTTTTAAAGCAAGAATTTGATGCATATTTATCTAAACATGGTATTCAACATCAAAAGACTATTCCTTACACACCTCAATAAAATGGTGTTACTGAAAGGAAAAATAGAGCTTTAGTTGAAATGGCTAGATGTATGCTTTATTCTAAAGGACTGCATAAGAAATTTGGAGTTGAAGCCATTTGTTGTGCTAATTTTATTTTAAATAGAGTTCCTACTAAAGCTTTTAAGCATGTTACCGTTGAGGAAAAATGGAATGGACGTAAACCAAATAATAGTAATTTTATGGTGTTTGGTTGTGAATGTTGGGCTCATATTCCTGATGAAAAATAGAAAAAGTTAGAACCCAAATCTCACAAGTGTATCTTCAATGGTTATGATGAGAATTCTAAGGCTTACAGGTTGTTTGATCCTTCTAATCAAAGTGTCATAATCAGAAGGGATGTTCAATTTCATGAAGTTTCTTCCCCACCTGAGTCTATAGAATCTCGTGTTACCCTGAATTTACCAATACCACATGTTACTCCTATTTCTGTTACTCCTTCTTCTAGTTATGTGCCTCTTATTGATCTTGATTCTTCCTCTCCCTCAAGTATTCCACATGAAACTCATGAAGCTCTTAAAAAGACTCATGTTTCTTCTAATCTTCCTGTTTGGGCTCGGAAAACTCTTAAATCTGCAGATAGTGAGGTTGGAAATCCTTCTGACACTCGTCGAACTAGATCTAACTTTACTCTTATGACCAAAGTTTTGGCCATAGATGATCCTACTACTTATGCTCAAGCTAAGGGTAAACCTCATTGGGAACAAGCTATGTCTGCTGAATATGAATCTCTTTTGAGAAACAAGACTTGGTCTCTTGTTCCTCTTCTTTTAGGAAAGAACTTAGTTGGTTGTAAATGGGTTTATAAAACTAAGTTCACTACAGAAGAACATATTGAAAAGCATAAAGCTAGATTAGTTGCAAAAGGTTTTAATCAACTTGAAGGTGTTCATTATAATGAAACTTTTGCTCCTATTGCTAAATTGAACACAATAAGAACCATTTTATCACTTGCTACATCTTATAAGTGGGAAATTCATCAAATGGATGTTAAAAGTGCCTTTTTAAATGATGATCTTACTAAAGAAATTTATATGCAACAACCTCCTGGTTTTATTTCTGCTAAATCCTCAAGTTTAGTATGCAAATTACACTAAAATTTATATGGTCTCAAACAAGCAACTAGGGCTTGGTATGATAAAATTGATGCATATTTCTTGAATAGTGGTTTTAAGCGTTGTATATCTGATCCAAATCTATATGTTAAGAACTTTGGTGATAATGTTCTCATTATTGTTTTATTTGTGGATGATCTAATTATCACTGGAAACCAACTTGTATTAATTCAAGATATGAAAATTTCTCTTCAGAAGTAGTTTGAGATGACATATCTCGGTACATTGCATTATTTCTTGGGTCTTCAGATCTGGCATATGGACGATGGTATTTTTCTCTCTCAGCCTAAGTATGCGACAAATTTATTGGCTTGTTTCCATATGAGTGATTGTAAACCTGCTCCTATGTCATTTCAATCTGGTGTAAATTTAATTGTTGAGTGTACCACTCCGTTGGTTGATGCTACTCTTTATCGTCAGCTCATTGGCAGTTTGATATATTTAATTCACAACAGACCAAATCTCTTTCTTGCGGTCAATATGGTTTCTCGATTCATGCAGCAACCTCATGAAAGTCATCGAAAGGTAGCCAAGAGAATTCTGCGATATTTACAGTGGATTGCATTATGGTGTATTTTATTCAAGCAATGCTATAGTTTTACTCTCTAGTTATACAGATTCTGATTAGGTAGGTGACAATTATGATTGAAGGTCAACTATTGGTTACATATTTCAACTTGGTTTAGGTCCAATCTCTTGGTCTAACAAGAAGATAAAGACTCTTTCTTTATCTTCATGTGAAGCAGAGTATAGAGTAGCCAAAGAAGCAACTTAAGGAGTCGTTTGGTTACGACATGTTCTTACCGAGCTTGGTCTGGTTTTGAAATCGTCCATCGTGTTGAAATGTGACAATCTGGCTACAATTCATCTTTCTTATAATCTCTTATATCACTCCAAGACAGAGCATCTCGACCTTGATGCTAATTATATTCGAGGTCTTGTCACTGATGGTATTCTTTCTGTGGAGTATTGTCCTACTGAGCAGCAGGCAACCGATATCTTAACCAAATCCTTGACAGAAGCAAAGTATGTGCATCTTTTTTCTTTGATTGGGATGAGGGAATTTGTCATCAAGGGGGAGAATTAATGACTCCTTCCTTCCTTAGTGTTAGGATGGACCCTTCTCCCAACCATTATTAAGGGGGAGTGTTGGAATACATTATATTCCTTGGAAGGTAATAATGTCTTTGTATTATGTCAAAAGTTGTCCACAATCTTATGTTAAAGAGTAATACATTATATCCCATATTTATTATGGCATAATATACTCTTGTACCCATTTATTATATAAATATGTGTTATTTTGGAGAATTATATTATCTCACATTTAATATGTGAGAGTAATTCCTCCACGTCTCTGGGTATATAATAGGGTAAAGGGAGCCTCTTAAGATATATACCATTTTGTGATACCATCACATTTATCATGTGCTCACAACATACTGTTATTTGTAGTTTCTCTCTTTGTAAGATTGTAGGATATTTCTGGAGATAATAGAAGACAACCTTCCCATGGACGTAACCCAAATGGGTGAACCACATATATCTGTTGCATTATTTTTCCTTGTTCTCTTTCTGTTCTTATTTATATGTTGATATATTGTTGGTTTCTTAGATAGATAACTAGTTTAGTAGATCTAATATTCTAACAAATAAATCCTTCCGAGATTCCTCAATCACCTGAAGGAGATCCACACCAATCAACTATATAAAGCCCAAAAAAAATTCCACCCGCCACCCATCCGGACCATGGCTCTTATCCTTTTGGAAGGATGCAAGAACAACCTTAAATTCCTCCATAGTTACCTCGACCATCAACTCCTCATTTTCATTAACTTCCATAAAACTAGGTAACAATTGTGATACCTGTAATAATTCACCAATGGATTTGCCCCCTACTCTTTGAATAGATCGCTGAAATGATTCACTCCCAAATCAGCAAGATCATCAAAAGATGAATGCCTATTCCCTACCTCATCAGTCAACTCCCATATTGTATTATTTCTTTTCCTGCCCCAAGAAATTGCATGGAAGAATTTTGTTTTCTCATCACCATTCTGCATCCAAATGGACCAGCTTTTTAAATGCCATAACTCTCCTGCTCAACCAGTAGAACCCTCTTTCTATGCTCCAGCCCTGTAACCTCCAACTTATCCATCTCCGAATGAAAACCCCTACCGTCCCCCTTCATTAATATAAAGAGCATATCCTCAATTTCCTTTAATTCCCGATCATCCTTACATCTCTTATCATGAGCCCAAGCTAAAGACAGTTGCTTGATCTTCCTCATATTCTTCATTGTAACCCCGCATGACCACCATGGAGACAATAAGGAATCCAAAATTTTATAACTAGATCAATGAAGTGTACATCCTTCAACCATTCTGAATTGAATTTGAATGGGCTTGGAGGTTTCCTCCCCCACCCTTTGCATTCCAATAGGATAGGGTTATGATTTGATTCCCCACCAAAATCCACCCATTACCTTAAACACAACAAAGATGATGCAACATCCTTAGCCACCAAAAATCAATCCAATCACTTAGCAATCTCATTCTCACCCGAGCGACGATTCCTCCAAGTAGGATTCAACCTATAGGATCTATATCCACTAGCCCACAAGAGTCCATCAAATTGATGAATAAAGGGGCAAGTGCATCAGGATTAGCATTTGCACCCCACACCTCAGAAGCCCCTAGAGTAAAATTCAAATCCCCATCCAAGATCACCTCCCTATTTTCGAAAAAAGATTTACGAAACAGGTTCTCCCAGAAGGGGATCCAATCATTATAAGGACCATATACATTAACATCTAACATAGAGGTATTCAATCCTGACGAGAAAAATTCCAGTCCCATAACTGATTCAAAACCCCAAATGGTCTCACAACGGCAGGTCCTATCAAGCCAACCCATTTCCAAACCACCAAATCTTCCACAAACATCATTAACCTCAAATGTCCAACCCTGAGTAATCAATCCAATGTCACCTTCACCCCACAAACCAATACCCAATGTATCTTGAAGGAAAATAATATACATCTTAGTATCCATTACTAGTCTTCGAAGTGACGATTTTTTTTACGGACTCGCCAACCAAAGACAGTTAAAAGATAGAAGCTTAATCATGAAACCCCAATCCTAGGTTTCTCTACTCTAAGTGGCCATTCAATAGAAGGCTATCTCCCATAAGCTAAATCCAATTTCACCCTAGCTTGTGCATGCGAAAGTAGAGATTTCCTTCCCTTGCCCTTGGAGAAAAAAAGGAATGGAGGAGGTCAATCCCATAAAAGAAGAAGAAACTATACCATCATTATCCATAATCACCCGATTATGCAACGAGTATCTAATACACTATTTTTCAGTGTTGTTCGAGAGCGAAGACATAGATGTAACTCTAGGAGTCAGGATACTTTGCTCAATACTTGGAATGATATAATTCACCATAATTAGAGAAGGTACAAACAAAGTTGATGTAGTATATGGAGGAATATTAACATAATTATCACATGATAATGAGCTATGAACTATAGAAAAATATGGATACATACCATTAGAACCATTCATATCAGTAGAGGTGACCAACTCCTCCAGAATGTGTACCCCTACTTCCTTGTAAGAAGGCTCCATCTCCTTCAGAAGCTCCTCCATGGCAGTGTCAGGAGAATACTTCTTCGATGAAACCCCAAATGTTCCTTATCACGATGACCATCATCTCCCGTCTCAACCGAACCAGCCTCTGACATACCCATGTTGCATCCCCCAAGGTCCAACCCCACAAATTTAGGATGAAACTGTAGCATACATTGATCAATCGAATGACCATAGGTGCGGCATTTGAAACATCGAAAATGGTATACCTTCATAATTTAAATTTTGATTGAAGGATCCCGAAGGAATGTGAATAGGAATTTCAGCCGTAAGACCTTCATGGATTTTCAACCTTACCAATATCTAAGCCATTGTCACTACCCCAGTCTCCACAAATGGCATATCTGCCTCAAAAAATTTCCCAATTTAATTTCCAATAGCTGTTAATCAGTCCAAATCCCAGAATCCACTAGGAAGACATGAAAGGCATACCCAAACTAATTCTTCAAAGACCTTTTCCCTCTTGGCATAAAATAGTGCAGACCACCTTGAGAAACACACAAGTACCCTCACCATCTACCACTTTGAATCAATCGCCCATTTTGCATCTTCTTTGGTTTTCATGAAGAAAGAAAACCAAACTTTTTCCAACCTCTGAACCCTAGGGGAATATGATACCTTGGAACCCCAGGTCTCCTTACTCCAGTCCTTGAGATAAGGGACCCCCAAATTTCAACCATGAGCCCAAACCACTACAGTCAATTCTGAATATTCCACCAACTTGGACATAGGCACATCCTCCCTGAAGATTAACCCTTCACCACAATCTCTATGTCGTGCTGCAACAAATTTTTTCTTCTTATGTCCCTTCAGTTTGGCATCCTCTACCCTGTCTTTCAAAATTGAATGTATACCCCCTGAGCCAGGGAGAGTGAAATAAGCCTTACCACCCTCCACACTTTGACCAATTGAACCCATGTATGATGCCTCACAAAGAGAAGGACGAGTAACATCCACTTCCACTACCTGTGTGTGCCCAACTAATGGAGACTCCCCAGAACACTTCTCTCCATAGATATCATTTGAGACAACAACCCCAACTGGTAAATGTACCATCTCCTCAGGTACCTTGACAAATTTAGAGGGATGTGCCTCCACCAACCTTACAGATGATTTTTCCCCAAAAACACCCACCCTAATATCATTAGAATGTATAGAACCCCGAATGTCCTGACAAGGAACACAATATTCTGAGGGAGGTCCTAAATATGAGGACAAACCAATACTGACATTAGAAGTCCCATGAGCCCCATGTGACCCCCCAGATATGTTCCAACTAACCATCCGAGAGTACCTCACTAGACAGAGTAAACCTGCCTCTCCAACCAAGCTTCAACTTCACTGGAAACCCAACCCCTTGGAAGCCGCCTTCATTATCCCCTGTAAACGACAGTGCCAAGACTGTATCTCCACCTACCATCAATGATGGAACCCCAACCTCGTTAGAAAAAAATTCAGATGAATCATATGGATATGGTAAGTAATCTAGTTCCACCTCCTCCTCCATCGCAAACCAGAACGTCGTTAAAGCTTAACCAAAGGAATGCACCCCACAAAACCCTAAACTAGTCTCATTGGATATTCGACTCCGTGAAAATGGTCCTTATATTATTTCCATGCTTATATTATAAACATGGAATGTTGAGTGATATATCATCAAAATGAAAGCAATGTGATCTATAGCATGTGGGGACAAGCATGGATAATTGATGAAACCAGAGATCCCAGATTTCGATTGTGAATGCACGCGATAAAGCATGGGAAATACACTAGAGGTAATGTTTCTTAGTGTCTGAGGATAAAGACGATGTGGTCTCTGTATTTTCAACACTAATGTGTAGAGACGATGTGGTCTCTGTATTTTCAACACAAATGTGTACATGTTGTACTGTGCCATGTGTACTATGTATGTGTTCTGTTGTACCATGTGTATATTTTGTGTTGTATCATTTGTATATATTGTGTTGTACACTGCGTATACATGCATGTGTTGCGTACTATTTTGGGATAGGAAGGTATGGGACTGTTTGAGCCCTTATGTTGTGTAATGTACTTAGGAAAAACATGTATGAGATTGTCTAGGAATGTGCTTATTAGAACATGTAGACTGCCCGAAATGGGGGTTTCCTAGGCCTGTGAAGGTGTGGGATACCCCTGTATTCCTATCGACAAAAGACTACTGGGATTGGTAGTGCCCATATTTACAGGGTAGTGATTAGGATTATTTATATTTATTTGTTACTAAGTGCTTTCCTTTTGGTTGATGAACCACTTAGTAAATTTTAAGTCGAAGAGAAGAGAAGAGAAGGCATTGGGTGCTTGCCAGGTTGTAAAACCAATCCAATGTGAGTATGAGGTTGAAGAGAAGAGAAGGCACTCGATGCTTACCAGATTGGAAACCAATTTAGTGTGTGTATGAGGTTGAAGAGAAGAGAAATCACTAGGTGCTTTCCGGGTTAGCAATCGATCAAGTGTGTGTATGAGGTCAAAGAGAAGAGAAGGAACTAGGTGCTTGCTGAATTTGGTAACCAATCAATATGTGTACATGAAGAGAAAAGGCCACTGGATGGTTTCTGGGTTGAGAAATTGACCCAGTGTCAGTAAAGAAAGAAGCAAAGAAAAATTCAAGATAAGTGTCAGTATTTCATTTGATTTCACGAAAATTTGTAGTTATGAGCATGATGTGATCTTTTGATTTATGATGATTTGATCTATGATATAATTTGACTTGTTGTGATAGGAACCAAAATAAAATTTGCAAATGTCACCTCACCAACAAGCTGTTAATGAGGTATGATTTAAATTATTGCAATTTCTTATGGTGAAACTCATGGCGATTTGCGTGCTATGATGTAGGAAATCATGGAACTATCGGGCTGGGTGCATGGATTTGGATGCAAGATGACTAGCAATAACAACAAAGGAATTAAATCATGCAACAATATGCTAGTAAGATATTTCAAGAATAGGGCCAACGCGGGATACTAATACCAATGAGGCCAACTGAGTTCCATAAATCATGTTATAACATGTATGATAATGTTGAGGTAGGGATATGCCTTGGTTTTGAGACCCTCCCGATGTGAGGAAACCTTGACAAGTAATGGACCCCCTGAGGGACTGGGAAGCAGAGAAGGGAAGATCAGGAAAATAAATTGGTTTTAAAGGGTCATGAGCATGACTGATTGGAATCAGAAGCACATTGGGGGTGTGCCCAGAGACATTGAGCTGGGGACTGTTCATTGAAGGAATAAGGAGTGAAAGGATAAGAACACTAGAAGATGGAGTTTTGCAACACTCCAAGAAAAGGGCAAGCTAGCAAGCTAAAATTTGGTGTGGCAACAACATGAAGAAAATTGCAAAGGAACAACATAAAGTAGTTGAATCAAGAAAATTTTCATGTCCATTTAATCGTTGAACAAGAAAACTGTGTATATATATAAATGTAATTGTAATTGAGCTGCACTATAAAAATCACAATGATTTATGATAATGCTAATCATTTTCTGCACTATACTCAGGATTGGAACACCAAGGACAATGTTCCTCCAAGGGGGGAGGGGACTATGACATCCCTTTTGGGAAAATTCTCATACAAAAAATTGTAAAATTGTTGTAATAAAACATAAAAGTCTAATCTTGTGACACAAATTTGAGAGCTTGGGGAGGAGGTTGCTTGGGAAGGGAGGACGTGGTTATTAAATATAAATCATGGGTAGAATGTAGCCTTAATGGGGTTGACCATATATTAAATTAGTTGAAAGAAAAAGGACAAGCCATACCCTATTTTGGGCAAACCTATAAGCAAGAGGGGACAAGGAAAATTAATCAAGGAGAGTGGGCTGCACTAGTAGGACAACATGCCCACAATCTCCAATGATCAAAGGTAATGATAATAGAAAGGGAGACCAAAAGGGAGGCCATCACAGAAAGAGGGGTGTTCAGAAAAAGAGAGAGACCGAGAAAAAGAAAGGGGGATAAATCCTTGGGAGGAAGAGGTAGGTAGAGGAGTCAAGGAGAAGAAGAGGCATCTCTCTCAATGCAAAAGGAAGGAGGAAAAAAAATCTCCTGGACAATATACAAAAAAGAAAAGGAGAGGAAAAGCTCGCCTAGAGCTATCACAAAGCTTAGAGGAGCACACAAAGCTTTTGGAGGCACTAGGGGTGCTCATTTACTTGATTGTTGGGTGGAGATAGGAGAAAATCTGTACTCCTAGTGGAAATGAAGGTGTGAGAATCCCCTTTAAGTACCCTTCCTCAAGCTTTGAAAGCTAGCTTGGGGGTGAAAACTGCAAGAAAGATTAGATGCATCTTGTCTAAGGTTGGGTGGAGAGTTAGAGTCCCAATCTTAGTTGTTCGGTTTCTTTATTTTCAAATAAGTGCTCATATAACTTTGTGTGCATATAGATCTCATAACCTCACTTACTGAACTGTTTATGTGCCTTATGAATTTGGCATGTTTCTTGCATGATTTTGGGGAAATGGAGTGGTTCTATGTGACTTAAAGAAATAGTTGCATTCTTGATCTCTAAATGTGTTTCGAGCTTACAACTTAGTGTATTTATTGGGTGCATGAGGTGGTTGGACCTCTGCACTTGAGTTAATCATGTGTGCTTAAACTATATAATACCAATAGTCCAATGCTATGTGCTTACTCTAAGGAATGTGCCTTCTACTGGTTGCATAACATTTATGGATAGCTTAGTGTCTATGCTAGAATTAATGGCTAAATGCCTGGAATTATTTCTATGCATGAAATTGTTCTGCTTACTTGAATGAAACATATGTGCTTTCTGTCTTTGAGAGCTTGAGACTAATCTATTACCCAGAGTATGGAAGATGGGAAAAAGCCTTGTGTTGAAAAGATCTATGCATTTTGAATGATTTACATGAGTGACCTTTATATGAATGATACAACTCATGAAGGATGGCATTGTTTCACACACACACATATATATATCGTGAAGTAATGGCTTCGGTTGTGTCTCGACAAGCCCATGACGGATAGCCCCAAAGGAGTTGTATAACCCTTATATATTGATACACACATATGTAAGTGCAGGGAAAAACCTTAGTACCCTGGAGGAAAAGGCTTGAATTCTTTGTAATATTGTGACGAGGCATGGAGAGAAAGTGCATAATTAGGGGAAATCTAGAAATCGATGATTACAATGTGTTCTCCATTGTTAGATGGCCCCAAGACTTTTACCTTAGAGGTTTCCCCTAGGGCTTTCAAATGGAGCACAAGGGGAAAATTCTGGGATATAATCCTTGGGAGGACATGGCTTGGTGGGGCCACTAATCAAGTGTGTCGCATGGGCATGGTGTTAATGACGAAAAACACTAAAGCCTAGTATTTCCTTTCTCAATGAGATTTTATGCAAATTGTGCGATATTGGGTACAGTGGAACCCATAATGCACATGGCAAAGTAATGAAGGATGATGTAACCCCAATGCCTAGGACCAGTGACATCACCCCAGACCCTAGACCCTAGAGAATTTGGACGAAGGGTATGGTAGAATCCACCAGGATATATTTCTCAAGGTGATTTGGCATGTGGGGGCCTGTTTTGGTGGGGACAAGTGTTGTTTGGCATGAATGAATTTGCTTACTAATCAAGGGGGAGATTAAGCCTTAACATAGAGTTTGCATTGTGGCGTACCTCAGGAGGTTGTCCCCGACGTTTCAACAGGGAACAATATTGGGTCTTGATGGGATTTTATTTTTGGGGTGAGGTGACCAAGAAGGGGCTTGCACCCATATAACTCATAAACTTAAGTTTATGGGTGTTCATTTGTATGGAAGGGTCTTGTAGTATGAACGTGTTGGTAGTCAGGGAGAGGTTGTCACGTGGGTGGTGTCGTGGCCATGAAGAGGGTCTATGCATATGTGATATATAAATACATATATTGCACATTATATGTTGGCTTCATAAGGAGCTTAACACATATGAGCATGTAGGTAACTGCCATGTGGTCTAGGACATGGACAACCACGGGGGTGCCATCTGGGGTGCACGTGAGTGCAACATGGTAGATCCGATGACATGGCACAATTTGATTAGCCAAGATGTTAATCGGCCATATCTTTTGATCTGGGAGTCATATTGGAGCAAAATTTATATTTTTGGAAAGGTCTTGGTGAGGCAAACAAAGCCATGTCATTCATTTTAGGTATTGAGGAAGTAAAAAATGTGAGAAAATTTCGACTCCATTTCCATAATGGAACATTGGAGGTTGGGTTATCACAATAACTACCTCCTTCTACCCTTAGTGGGGGCCAAGAATAGTAAGGAGGTATGTTACAATGTTCAACTACACCCTTCAAACATCCCAATCATACTTTAACACTTAACCAATACCAACCCTTATCCAACACAAACAAAACAAGGAGCAATCATATCTAATAATGACAAAGAATACACAACACACATGTATGGGAGACACTCAAGCAAATGCCTTAAACTTTATTATATAAAGAATGTTACAATGTACAAGGGAGTTGCAACGACAAGTTTACAACTCTATTACAAATGTACAAATAATCTAAGAGAAATAAGCTTCTGCCTACTACCCAATAGACTTGCACAATCCAACCCTTGATGCAACCATATGCCTACCTCCTACAAGTCCTATCTCCTTTTTCTTCTCACTTAGCCATTGCAATTTGTCCTATTGTGTCTAACAATGAACTTGACACAACCATATATCTCCTTTGCACTCTTGATTAATGACTACTCATTGCCTTGTATTCCTTGGCACTTTTGAAGCATCCTGCTTTTATATTAGATTGACCATGCACTTGCAAGCCCCATCATGCTAAGGTGCACCCAAGTGTTGTCCATCAACTTGCTTCACTTCAATGATTTGATAATTAATTGTTTGCCATGTTGGCCCAAATTCATTCAAGTCATCTCAAGTTAGTTCATCCAACTCATCCCAAGTTTGCCTAGTTGACTTGTCTAACTTGTCCCAAGTCCCAAGTAAGCCTAGTTCATCTATACAACTAGGGTATTTTTTAAGGATTGAAATATTATGCATATGTATAGTAATATAGATGATTATTCTAGTTTGAAAAATCAATATATAAAATGTAAGCAAATATTTAATAGAAAAATATAATTTACTATTAAAACTGATAAACTTTTAGCAAAAATCATCTATTTAATCATATATATGTAAAAAATAGGTGAAATCTTAACTAAAGGTGCGAATATTTTTTTAAGAAAATGTCAAAAAAAGGCCAATTGGCGAAATTTCACCCTTGAAAAATTCCTTGTGCCCAACTCATCCCAAATATGCCTACTTTATCCATCCAACTCACCCTAAACCATCCAAGTATACACAATTGTGCCCAAACCATTTGAATCCATCCCACTATGCCCAAACCATTTGAGTCTATTCAACAATGCCCAAAACAATTGAATTTGCCCAACTACACCCAAACCATCCAAGCTCGCCTAACTAAACTCAATAATGCACCTAGGTATGTTCGATATGTAAATACTTATGCCTAAAAACACTTCTATCAACCATTGTAACCTTAAAGCGTGAGCTATCCAACTCCATTGGTCCATATATAATCTACGCACTCAAGATCTCTTTTCCAATTTTTGTCCATTATATAAAACTACATGTTTGAGAATGATACCAACCATATCTTTTGTCTTTCATTCCCAAATTCCCTTCCAAACTTTCCTCGTTTGTCCAACTAATACAAGCTACAACTTTGTGTAATACACCTCATCCATGAATAAGAATCACTAAATTAACCTTGACACACTTACCAACCAGCCAAAGCACCCAAAAATCCCGCATTACTTGTCAAGCTTTTATTATACCCATCTATGTCAATCACAACTCCCAATACAATCATGTGACGAAAGCACCAAAATAACTCAAGATGAAAAACTTATACGATGCGCAAAAAAGGGAAAAGAAAAGAAGGGGAGTCAACCTCTTTGATTTTCATGACCGCATCACTTTAAACTATCGCTCAACGATAACCCAACAAACTTCCAAATACACTTTATATATTCATTAATAATAATATTTAGGCACATTCTTCCCAGCTTTTTGAGAAGGGGAATGTTTTATTTTATTTTCTAATCCTTTTTACATGTGCTTACTTTTTTCTCTATTTTAATAATTTATTAATGTTAATAAATATTTTTAATTTTCTTAATGCCTGAGCATACCACTGCAACGCAAACGACAAAAATAAAATATTATTTCCTACCGAACTATTTAGAAAAGGGACCTCATTGATAATCACGATATTAACCAGCCAACCTGACTCAACTGGCAATTGGGTACGAAAAAACCATTAATATTGCCCCTCCCTGAAGCAATCTCCCAGCCATTGGAGGTTGTACTTCTCCATACTTTTTGCAGTTCCCCCTTTCTCTGTACTTCCAATGACGAAATGCGAAGCCCACATCCAAATCCAGGGATCCCAGGCATAGCCATATATTCATTGTATATATACATTTGAATATCTTCAGGCACACCATTGATGCGAATCTTGGAATATACACACAGGATTTTAGCTCAAAACTATGCGATCTGAGTGCATCAAGAGATGGGTACTCAATGCCTCCTGTGGATGGTGGCTCTTTGCGGGACGATCGCCGTGAGGAGCTCGGGCTCCGATTTCGGCGAAGCGGTTTATCATGGCTGCTCCGAAGCGCGCTACGCCCAAGGGAGCGCATACGAGAGCAATCTGGGTAAATTCATGGCGTCCATTCTTTCACAGAAACCTTCCAATGGCTACCGCAACGTCAGCGTCGGGTCTGGCAACGTCACTGTCCGTGGACTCTTCCAGTGCCGAGGGGACCTGGGCGACGAGGATTGCTCCGAGTGTAAGAAGAGCGCGGTGGCGCGTGCGCCCCAGCTCTGTGGGGGCACCGTCGGCGCCCGGGTTCAGCTCCGTGGCTGCTATCTGCGCTACGACAACGGTGCCCGGTTGACTGCGGCGGGCGACCCGGAGAATCCCGTGTACAAAGCCTGCAGCCCGGAGGTCTCGGCGGACCCCGGGTTCCTTCGTAGCCGGGACGACGTGTTCGCGACCCTGGAAAAGGAGAGCCTCGATGGCAACGGGCACCTGTCCACGGACTCTGGGGGAGACTCGGGGGCGCCGCGTGTCTCGGGGACATCGCAGTGCGAGGGCGATCTGGCTTGGCCCGAGTGCGGTTACTGCGTGGTGAAGGCGGTTCAGGAGCTCAAGGACACCTGCGGTGCTTCTGTACGCGGTCAAGTTTATTTGGAGAAATGTTCTGCCGCTTATTCCATGGACAACCCTACCCCCTCGGCCCCTCATTCGACGGACAACTCCACCCCCTCGGCCCCTCAACATCAAGGTATTTCTTCTCTCGTTTATGTTGTTATTTATTTTTATTTATTTAAAAACTAAAATAAGATGGCGTCCACTACTTTTCCTCATGCCCAACTAGGATTTCTTTAGGGCTTAACAAATCTCTTGGGGTATTTATGCCATCTTTATCACAATCCTAATCACCAACCGAGATACTCTTTAGGTGCAGGTCATCAAAATTAAATTACAGGTCATCAAAATTAAATTACCAATTCACAAATCTTCTAGGGTAGTTAGCCTATATATGTGAGAGTAGTTATGCAATCAAAATCAGATATGGAATTTGATTTACGGAATTTGATTTACGGAATTTGATTTACGAAAGGGTAATGTAAATATGAACTAAAATAAAATAATATTTTTAGGTTTAGGAGATTAAAAATAGTTTATGAGACTATTAATTTCTTGTTTTTCGTTTTTTGCAATTCAATTTTTTTTGGATTTAAATTGATGATTGGCTGACCCAATTTTCTAACAATTCTCTCGTTAAAAAGACAATGCCAAGAAACTGAAGCTAACATGTTCTCATAATTTTCTCTGATGTCTTTGAATGCATCACATTCCAAAATGAAATGTTTTTCTGATTCCACAACCCCAAATGTGCAAAAATGCCAAGAAACTCATGCTAACATGTTCTCATAATTTTCTCTGATGTCTTTGAATGCATCACATTCCAAAATGAAATGTTTTTCTGATTCCACAACCCCAAATGTGCAAAATGTACACACCCGTTCTTCCCAAGCTTCTTTAGGCCTTTTCCACTGTCCTCTTTCACACAGAAGTTATTGTGAGTTGGTCCTTACTTGAGCAATAACAACCTTTGCCCTCCACTAAATGCAAGCTCCAATGAACTCTTTTTGTTGTAGATCACAAGTAGGGTTGAATTCCTCATTGTAATATTTCTTCTTTCTACCTTTTTACGAAGCTTCTCCATAACAAAATCTTTTAGCTTCTTGCTATTTGTGGGATAGGCATTGAGGTAGATATTCATTTTTTGCATCCATGTTTTGTTTTGTTTCATCCATGTTTTCGTTCTATCACTCATGTCTTCATTGAAGATAACATTAGGTCATCTACCTACTGTCATTTGCTCAATTCTTTTTAGATATCTTATGAGCCGCACCATAGCAATTACTTCAATGTGAGTTGCTCTTGTTTCACTCAACATTATCTCATAAGGTACTGAATTTTTTGTTTTGAACTTGTTCATGATCAAACGTTTTTGGATTTTCTCAATTTGTTTCCATTTTGAGACGAGAGTGCTGCTAGCCCACAAATCACACCCATATCGCATCAGTGGACAAACTAGGAGTCAAAAAAACACTCATGATCAAACATTTTTGGATTTTCTCAATTTGTTTCCATTTTGAGACGAGAGTGCTGTTAGCCCACAATTCACACCCATATAGCAACAGTGAACAAACTAAGAGTCAAAAAAACACTTTAATCGTTTTCTAATCCCATAACTCTGGCTCTCTACATCTGTTTTGAAGAGCATATAATGCTTTCCAACCTCCTAAAATTACCTTCTTTCTGCAGTCCTCCCAATTGAGTTGGTTGTTGAAATCAATCCCAAGGTACTTGTACTCATTTACTTCTTCAAGAATGTTATTTTCAAAGAAGAAAGTATGTTGGCTCTACTTCCTTTTATTAGAAAAATCATTATTTTGGTCTTGCTAATATTGACTTGCATCCCCACTGCTCTACAAAAATGCTCAAGGGCATACAAGTGCATTTGCAATCCATGGGCCGATTTTATTCATATTTAAATTTAAATCTAGAAAAATATTTAAAATTGTAAGTGTTAATAATTAAAATTATATTTTCTAAATTAATTAAAATTGTTCATTAAATATAATCAATATGTATATTGTGCTTCTTTCTAAGTGGTTACATGTTCAAACACAAAGTGATAGAGTATGTACACCTCCATAAATTTTGAGAGTCAAATCATTGTGTGAAGGCAAATCTCTTATCTCACTAAGAAAGAAGCAATATTCCATAGGATACATCCTCCAATGTGGGGGAGGTGCTCCCCACATTTTCCACTCTCCCCAGACTAGGAGACTCGTTTCCCCAAAATAGGTGCTTGTGGCATCCCTTTCAAAAAGCTTTGGGCATCTCTCTTGAATTTTGCTTGATAACAATAATTATAAGCGGGAAAGCTTATTATTTAGTATGAGATTACATAACTTGCATTTAATCAATTGTACCAAGCCCTTTATGTACCTTGATGTTGGTGGCATTGATTATTAAAGTCCTTTGTCATTACTTTAGTAAAATTGTACCTATCACTCAAACAAAATCTCCACTTGACATGTTAAGCTTTTTCTATCATATTTTAATGCTTAGAGGGTGATAATAATGATGAGCATCCAAATAGGAGTAATGATTTTGATGGTATTTAGGTATTTGTTGTTGCATGATTTTTTTTGAGCTATAGAGATCATCTAGAGCCTCTTTGTTGATGTATTTTTGGTTCAAATACATATTGTATTGGGTCATGTTTTGGTTATATACACCCTTGTATATATGAGAAACTTTGCATATTTATATATAATGATTTGTAATCGTGTGATCCACATGAATATTTATGTAATTTTTTTGGACCAATTTTTTTAACTTTTTAATTTTGGGGTCAACAAGGTCATCACCTTTCTGGTTTTAATAACATTGATTCATTGTCTATTGTTATTTTTAGTTTTAAATCAAGTCCTTGACTCATCACTTTTTACTATTTTTGAGTTTGCATAATTTCAATTTACTATTTCAGTCTTCAAACTTTAGTATCTACAATCTTACTACTAAACAAATTATAAAATAATAAATGATAAATTTATACAATATTAACTAATTTCTATTCATTTAATCATTTATATGTATAACAATATATTTCATTATCATATTCAATCATATATAATTTTATTTTTTATAATATCTATCTTTATTGGTTTCCCCATTTTCCATACCCCTAATTTCACAAAACTTGATAAACCTTTAAAAATTCTTAACAATTTAAATTTCCAACTTAATCATAACTTTTATAGATTAAATTAATAATTAAATTAATATTATTATAATAAAAATAAAAATATAATAAATAATTTATCAATATTATAATATTCCATAAGCAAAATAGGTTTAAAAATTTACTCCTAATCAAAAATCCAAAATCTACTCTATTTTTGTTTTTAATAAATAACTATTCTATGAAATCCAAATTCAAAAGTGCTTCAGCATCAAAAATCCAACCAATCAAACATTTTAAAATAATTATATCATCCATATCCACTAAATCTTTTTTTAAATATATTTATTTCGAGGAAAATCCAAATTCATTGAACTTATACTCCAACAAATCTCTTTGTTTATATCCAATTTAAAATCACCTATTATTTATTTAACTTATTTGTATTATCAAAATTAATAACCCAACCAAATTTTATCTTTATACATTTCTATATTTAATTAGATTAATTTATTTATATTATAAAACTAATTTTTTATTTATTTTTATTTTATTTTATTTATTATTAAATTTTTTTTTTTTTTTTTAAGTTTAAGTTTGTTGGGGACTATAATTTTCAAATGTCTAATAATATTAATTTTCACTATTAAAGTTTTTATTATTGTATTTATTATTTATTATTATTTATATAAAATGAAATTTAAATTAATTATAGATTTATATTTTGTTTATTAAGTTATTAATATTACATTGTTAAAATTCAAATCTTAGAGTTTATTTTAATCTTTCTATTTCAAAAATTTATATAGTCTAATTTTATATATGTTTGACTTGTACTTGGTAATCTTGATATACACCTTGAGTTATGTGGTTGAAATCCAAATCCACCTAATGATTGAACTTAACGATTGAACTTGACCTATTTATATCATAAAACATATGATATAATATCTATAAATCATTTCAACACTTGAACATAGCCTGTATATCTCATTAAAAGCCATGTCTTCAAAATTCAAATTTTCTTAGGGCTTAAAATATTGACCGATCTATGTTGTTGAAATCTATGTCGTGAAAATCAAAATACACCCAAAACTTATGCCTAACATATCCATGTCATAAAAATCTGAATTTTCCAGAGACTTGCACCTATCATATCTATGGCATCAAAATCCTAATTTGCCCAATATATGCACCTATGCTATCTTTGCAACCAATGCCCATATCTACCAAAAACTTGGACGTAGGCTCATCCACTTGACTATTACAAGAACAAGGCTTAGAAGAATAACATTGTGTGTGTAGTTACTATATTTTTGTGACATAATGAAAACTATATGGATCATGAAAGAGATTGTAAATTTTCATTGTAACATTTCATGACAATACTAATCATTTTATTTTCTAGTGATTGTGCTCTTACACATTGAGTTTCATTAAATTTGTTTGCAGCACCTAGTTCACCTAGTTCAAAATCCAATCATGTAGATTCAAAGACAATAGCCGTGGTTATAGGAGGTGTTGCAGCGGCGATCTTTGCATTCATTTTCCTCCTCTTTTTGAAGTCTTTATGCAAAAGTGAAGGTAACTATTCACATATGTTTTAGAACAATGTTATATATGAAAATTACCAATATATTCTAAAAATAATCCATTTGTTTTGTTTTCTTGCAGATTGAGAAAAATTTGGTTATACCCAAATTTCTTGCAGATTGAGAAAAATTTGGCCAAACGCAAATGTAGTTAATGTCAAGAAAAAACAACTTTGGTACAAATTTTATATCAAATGATACCTTGCAAGATAAAAATGATGTAATCATTTTTCTCAAATGTATACATGAATATTCTATGTTAATGAGCTAATTTTGGATTTCCTATTCAACATATTCTTTAATGTTTTAATATAATAAGGCTAAATTGTTCTATTTAATATGCACATATATATATTACTGGTTGGTTGAATGGTATGTTGGGGGCACTTGTCATTACACTCACTCTTGAATATTGTAAACATCTCTTGCTCGTTATATGTTTCTCCATTGCACCAACACTCATGGGTGCTAAGTGGCTATAGTAAATAAATCTTTGAAAAAGTTCATAATTAGTCACATTAATATCATTTGTATCAAACTTGAACTTAGATTGTTAATTTTAGGATAACATTTAAGTCACTCATTTATATTAGTCGTAGTAAATGGATCATATTAATAATTATTATTTAAGAACATCATAAACAAGTTATTAATTTTTATTATTTATCTTTCTAATTCCAAAACAAAAAACATTATCTTAAGCTAACAACTAAAATAGAACCAATAAATTAAGTTAATGAATTTTGGTACTAGTGAACATTTATTTCTATTTTGATTTTGAAGGGTGACATGGCCTTGTCCTCCCTTGGTCCATGGATTCTTGCCTTCTTTATGATGGTATTTTTGTGTATGTAAGCTTCAACCATACTTACTTACTTTTGTTGTTTACACTCATAAAGGTTGCTTTGTTTCATTTCAATGATCTTACTTTTGTTTGTTGATGGAATATTATTGTCAAGTTAGGGTACCGGGGGCCCATAATGTTGAACAAAATCTATAATGTTCCTCACTGTGGGTTCAAACAAAGAATTTTAGCATGAATTCGACACTTTCAAAAGAATATCGAGGGTTAGTTTGGTTTAGGGTAGGGTGGATATCCTTTATAGTATGAGAATTATGTTCCCCCTTTATCTTAATAAAAGGCCTTCCAACCATTTGAGGATGTTCTATTGTTGTTTAACAATCTATCCATGATTTATTTAGATATGCTCATTGCAAACTTGAGGTGTAACCTATGATATCCCTTATGTGCACCATTCTTTAGCATGTGTAGATGATGGAGGATGATTTATTTAAAATTCAAGAATGATGTTTCACCTTAGATAATATATGTGCTACTGTGAATGTTATTTTGGGAGATATAATCCAAGATTCTCTTGGTGTGCTTGGGCACAGTCAAAACCTCAATGCTAATCATATTAGGTTATGATTGATGACCAATTTTTCTTTGCTTAACAAAATCAATTATTTTTAAAGATTATAAGGAATATGTTTTCCCTTTATGTTATGCCAACCCTAGGGTAATCTAGTTACTAATCTGAAGGAGATTAGGACTTTAGTTTATGCAATAGTGTTCATTGTGTGGTAAGAGAACAAAATTTAGTTCTTTTATTGTTTTAAATACTAATGGTTGTGTGGTCTAATTCTCTTATGGGTGGTGGAATGTTTTAGAATTTTACAATTCCTCCATGTAATTGTCCCTCAATGAGCTTTTCTTTTCTTATTAGGCATATTCTTTTGCAATACACATTATTCACATACGTTGATGATTTGTTTGTCTTCCAACATTGTGTTATTGCCATTTTGCTAATTTATCCCCTTTGTTTTATGGGATATATATTGTTGTTATCTATTCTCAAAGTGTTACCTTTACTTGGTTCATGTACAAATTTTGCTTTAGATAATTTTTTGTTGTGTAGGACCCTCATACACAATTAAAGCTCAAGGTGTATATCAATATTTGTAATCCTTTGTTAAGTTCCTTTCTCCTATTAATACAAATTATGTTGAGTTTATATATAAAAGAAAAGATGTCATTTTGTGATTTTCCAGGTAATTTGTGCATTATATAAAACAAATGCTCCTTAACATTTTGAATATTTGGGATTAAATTGTAATTTCGACGAATACCTTTCTTTTTCCATTCTATGAGTCTCTTCCTTTTTGCATATAATATTGCCATTTCCTCAACAAAATCCATTAATTTGTGACTTAATTTGAAATTTGAATTTTGACATGGATGCTTTTGAGATGACCCTCAAAACAACAATGTCTAATGATTAATACATTAAACGAGCTCATATTCCATCTTTGCTACCTTTTCTGTATAATGAAAGTCAATTTGATCTTGGGAGATGAACTTGCTCCTTAATCAAATTAGAGTTGGGATATTTATTATATAAAGTTGTGGATCTTGAGTGTATTTTAAAAAATGTCAACATGATTTCATTTTTGGGAAATTAAGGTGTCAAGTGTGAATAAATCCAAAAGTGAAATGTTAAGTTAAATTGTGGGTAAGTCCAAAAATGAAAAGTGGTTATAAATATGTTGTAGATAGTTTTCACTTTTTTCTTTTTACCTTCATTCAAGTTTCCTCATTTCTATAAGTTATGCTTAGGAGATAAATGTGCAAGGTATGCATTTCACTCGTGTTAATATCACATATGCCATATTTTTTCTTTGTACATGCCAAATGTGTATCCTTTATCCATTATACTCTCATATAGACACCTATATAATGAAAGAGTTTATAAATGGCACATGCTATAAACATTTGTTCTTAAATTAAATGTTTTGACCTAGCTACAAGAACACTTCATAGGATGTGAAGGGTTTCTGATCTCCTAACCCTATTTCCTTTTACTTACATTTGGAGAGTTTAGATTGGGTGTATGTTTTCCTTGGCATCATCACTAGGTAAGTGCACTTCTTGATGTGGTACATGGCACATATGGACTATTGGGTATCTTCTAAGATGATGCACTTACCAAGGAGGATGGGTACTTAGCATACATGTAGTAATCACTTTTGGGAAGGACATTAGGCACTTGGAAGTCGGGTTCTTACTCTAGGCACACAATTTGAGGATAAATGCTTGAATTGAGAAGCGAATGATTGGAGAGCACAATGTCCTGGAAGAGGAGCACTTAACATGTGGACACCTAACTTGAAGGGTGCATCATCTTGACGATTAAGAAAACCCTGATGTGACATGTGGACACCTTGCTTCAACAAGGCGCTGCATTTGGGTCTTTGTTTGTTGACTTGGCCTAGGGTTGCTTGTGGACTTTGTCTTTTGTTGGGAGTAAATTTTTGAGTGGATGTGCCAAAAATCTACTTTTTATAGCTGATGATGAATCCATCTAACAATAAAAATAAAAAGGAAAATGGCTAAAAAGCCTAACAATCTTCATCAATAGTTTTCAGATCTACAAAAAAGAGTTAGAGTAAATATGAAAACACATTCCAAGGATCATAGGAGAGAACCCAATGGAAAGAACTTGAATTTTATTAATTAACAATGTCACATGTGGAGCAAAACATAGACTTGGGTCTTTAGTGTCCTCCTTTGTGGGAGGGTTGTTTTGTGTCCCTACACTTCATATAGCTATTTTCTCTCCCCTCTAGTTGCAAATGGGAAAAAAAGAAGGATGGTAGAACTCAATGTCGAGAACCCAAGAGTTATGCGATCAAAGTGACGACGATGATAATGATCGTGTGTAAGGTGAGGAAAATCCTCTCCATTTATAATAAAATGTTAGAATAGATCTAGATCTAGTCAAACAATAAAATTTTATTAGACCAAATCAAGATCTAACCGTTATGATATTTTATTATGTTTAGGAGATGAAAAGATAAATAAAATGGTCAATAATCTTAATTTACTTAACTAACTAAAAAAAATGATAATATTGACTTAATTAAGACAAGTGGTTAAAATAATTAATAAATGAAAATGGTTTATTAATTATTTTTAGGAGATAAGGTCAATGTAAGTTAGAAATAATTACCAAATAATGACTTAATAATTATTTCATATGAGAAATGTGTAATAATTAAGAAATAAAAAATAAAAGATGATTTATTTAATTATTCCTAGGTGATATGGTCAAAATGGGTTAGAAATAATTACTCAATAACGATTTAATAACTATTTCAAGGTAAAATAGTCAAATGAGTAAGGAATAATAAATAAATAATGATTTATTTGATTATTCCTATGGATGGGTGAAAATAGTTTTAATTATTTTCAAAAAATGTGGAAATATAAAAATAGCATGAAATTAATTAAATGGATTTTTGCATTATTTTCAAGTGGATAAAAATAAATGTCCGCTTCAGATAACTTAATTGGCAATGGTCATGGAAATGAAGTCTCACCGAACTGGAAGTCTTGGGTTCAAACCTTGTGTTGCCCCCCGATTGGGGTGAGAAGTTGGACATGATGAAAATGTAGTCCTACCAAACTTACAAAAAAAAAGTGGGTAAACATAAATAATTTAGGAAAAGTGGTTCTATAAATTATTTGCTAAGGTGGAAGTGGGTTTTAATGTGTAAACCCATACTACATCGCATATTTTGATCATCCTAGTGGGAATTGGCTAGGTGATAATTTTTTGGGGGATAATAGATTGCCCCTCAATGTATGAGTGTTAGGAGCACATCGTTTGACCGAAATACATTGTATGTTCACTTTCACTAGACATTGAAGTGGGAGTCAATGGAGAGAGAGAGAGAGAGAGCTACTACAACAAAGGGACGAACTAGATGAAGAGGAGGAGAGACCTACTCGTCAAAGAAAAGTCTCCAAATGGTGTGTAAATGACCTCAATGAGGCAGGGGAGACATACACATACCTATCGAGATAACTCAGTACAGAAAATAATGGTGCCCAACAATGTGGGTATGAGAAAAATAATACATGATACATGATGTGCTAGCATTAATGGGCCAACAAATAATACAATGATATATAAAGAGTCCCATATACATGTTCCTGGAATACAAAGGCCAAGACTAATACTATGAACGTTGTTGAACTGAGTATATAAGACCAAGTGCCTCCTAGATGATAAGAGGGGGAGATCACAACCAAATAATAGGAAAGGGATTTGAAGATCTGAATGAGCTAGCTAATAGTTTGGCTCATGCGATGAGCCCTGCCATCGGTGGAAACCGAGCTAGTCAAATATATTGAATCTCATCTGAGGCTAGATAAGGAATTGTTGATGTTTGGGCATGTGGGGGGTTACCTCAAGGGCCATCCCCTCATGAGGTTTGGTAACATCTCACACATGCATGGTAAATGCTCAGACAATCTACTGAAGCATTGGACCATTAAGTGTACAATTCTCGATTGTATGATAGTGATTTGGAGTTGAGCACGCGAGAAACAACAAAGTCAAAGGGAAATGATGGTTCCCTTTGCTTGATCCGAGGCACCTGATAATGAAGATATTGGATCCAAGGTACAATGCCCTCTAGGCCTCTCTCCTGGAATAAATGTGTTGAAATCGACATGGGAGGGGCTACTAAAGTTGAGGCAATGAAGAGTCCTCAACAAAGGCACGAGGGATAGTAATGTGATCGATAAATATTGACACAAAGGAGTATGATGGAGGAGTGGATGGGTGGGCTTACAACTTCCTTTGTCAAAGCATAACATGCAAGGTTGGCCTGGAAGTGACTAATATGATTTCAGAGGGGATGGTCAATTACTTAGATGAAGGTTTTTCAAAGATAGATTGGGATATATGGAGGTCAAATATCAACAATACATGATGAATGTGACACATGGAGGGGAAGATATATCAAAACAGGACTTGATGGATTGATAAAAAAACTCCATGGAATATAATGGTGACTCATCTCTGATTCTCTGAACAAGGGTGAATCAATGACATTGCCACTAACCAAACCAAGTACAAAGAGTACAAGGCCATCTTTGGGTAAACTAAGAGGTAATAAGAGGATAAGAGTCTGGGGGGATATGAGTTGTGATCATAAGGATGAGAAATGAAAATGATGTTAGCCCTGGTTATGAAAACAAACCAAATTCCTTATGTGAAAGTGATCGAATGACATGGGCACCGAAATCCAAAGGGGTAATGGTGTTGGAGTGCCCATGTGAGGTAGGCTCTAACACTCGATAAGTGGCAAATGCGAGATATGGATGGGTTGATCCACCTACCGAAGTGTGGGGGTACCTAAGGTGATATCCATTGAATGATAGGAAAATGAAATGAACATGATGATGTCACTGATAGGCAAAATTCCATATGGAATGGGCTTGAAAGAGACCCCATATGCATGAGTGAATAGTGGTTACTCATGACGAAAATTGACACATAATTCAACAAGTGTAAGGACAAAGTGGTGTCAAAATATGAGTGGAAAAATATGAAGATATTCAATTTAAATAGGGGAGACTTGACACTTCATGGAAAGAATGGCTTCCAGATGAAGTATCAAATCAATGAAAAGGAATGGCCTTAATGCTTCATGGAAAATTGTTTCCTGGTGAAGAATCAAGGTAAGAGAGAATACAAAAATGAATAACTAGAGGAATTCTAGAGTCATCCCCACCCACCAAGTCAAATAGGGAGGATCAGGTGTTAAGTGTGGCATCACATGGAGTAGAATTTTTGCATAAATGGTATCAATCATATGCTATATGTGAAGTGTATATGGATCGTTGGAGAGACCGATAAGAAAAAATATCTAAAAAATGAGAGGACAATGGACCATACCTAGACCATGGGGACCTAGGCCGAGAGTGATATTAATCAAGTGAGAAGGTGGCCAAGGTGACCATCATGCCCCCAAGCATGAGATGTCGCCCCCCAACATATGGTGGAGGAGGGAACAAATAAGGTATGCAAAGGTAGGAATGATGGCCCCCACTGGATGTGTAAGTAACATGTTATGGACATGTCAGATGTATTTAGAATAATGGATTCCAAACACTTGTATGGATGATTTTGGCACATAATATGATTATGCACTTTTTTGTGTCATATCCATTTATTATGATATGGTTGTCTTCTTATGGGAAGAATGGATGAGTGTAGTTGGAGAAAGACAATGGTGGATGGTCAATCTCACTTGGTACTGCATATGTATCAAAGAGACTAAATGTATGGGTTCACAAATATGGTGTCACCATACCAAAGAGTGGATTCAAATATAATGAATTGATTCTCACCTAGATGAAAGAGGGGATCAACAATGATGTCGAAGGGACTGGGTTGTTGAGTTAAGATGGAGGAATGATTAACTGAATCATCCCCAAGGTGATCTAGTGTGATATGGGACTCTATTAGTTCTTTATGATGGTGAGAATAATGGCACTAGATTCAAAACCACTAGATACCATACGAGGGTTGGGGATAATTTCTTCTTCTAGACCCTCAAAAGTGGATGCCCCCTTACCCAAACATTGGGTGACAATGTAATGGCCACAAGATGGGCATGGTTTGAATTCTTAGGTTCAAAGGGGTTATTGAACCAATCATCATCATGGGAGACATGGTTCACATGCATAGGGTCTTTTATGGGAGATTGATGATGAGTGGACTGAAGGTCCACTGATGTTGAAATCAAATCGACCTCAAAAATATAATATTTTTTTGAAGGTTCACAGTTAGACACTCTTAAGGAGTTTGAAGTTGTTGATCCCATGGATGATGACAATTAAAGAATGGGTACAAATTTGTCTATCATTTCCACATCAGGAGGTGGAATCATGATAGTGGGTTGAGTAGCCTCCTAACCTGGTGACAAAGTGGTGCTAGGGGCCATAGGTAGAGGAGCCGAGGCTTCACTAAAAGCGACATCCATATCATGAAGAACACTAAGGGTTTCACAAAAATAATGGAGATGAGAACAAGGATGTGAATAGTGTCCATACGTATCACACAAATCGCATGGGTGATTTGTGTGTAATGTCTTGTTCTTTTTGGATGGTTTAGGTAAGATGACTTGCACCTCAAGGACATTAGGGTATGGCTGAATTTCATCCTTAGAAATCACACCCTTTAAACTGGGGAGATTAGGGAAATTGTTGGTGGCATGGCCATGGAGATCACAAAAAACACATGGAGAAGGAGGTTTAGGTGTTGTATATGGGGAGTGGATGCAACTTGGGTTGCATTATATTTGGTCCTGTTTTTTTAGGCTTTGCACCTCTGACGAGTTTCTTTCACAATAGGAGTAGATTCATGTTGACTTTGCAGTGGAACTGAAGTAGTGGTAGAGGTGATGGAAATTGATTGTACCAGGGTCAAAGCCACACGAGGTTTGAGTTGAATAGGAGGGGTGTTGGGAGGAGGATCAATGTACCATACTGGGATCCACAAAGTAAAATTTGAAAAAATCAACATAACCCGTAGGTTTTAACCTCGTATAGAAATTACCTGCATACGAATTCTAAATCACAGGAAAAATAAAAATGTGAGAGCATAGCACATAAAACACATATACACAGATATTTCCCACTGGATCTCAAAACCGAGACTACCAGCTTGATTTTTCATTATATTCCTTTCAATGTTGCAATACATATTTTATACATGCCGAAGCAGCCA
>APFE030426819.1:9873-19935 GCA_000404065.3 Pinus taeda | reverse complement strand
TGAAACACTTTGGAACACTTTGAAGTTTGGAAATTATTCATTGAATACAATTGTCCATACTTGATTACTAGAATCACCATCTCACACACCATTTCACATTAGGAAATCAACAAGAAGATAAATCCAAAAACAAACCAAAAACTAAAAACGACAAAGAAATAAGAAAATGGTTATCTTGCATAGATAGTGCACTTCACTTCAACAATTTACGACTCCCGGATTGACAATTTATATAGCAATTTAGAAAACACTAAATTGACCAAACACCACTTCAGGTTGCACCTGTACAAAAGGGTCTAGGTCAAGTCTCTTTTCTAAATCTCTCATCACATTTTCTACCTCAACTTGATCACTATCCATTTCAACTAGAGTCCCTTCCCTCCATTCATTCATGTTTTCATATCTCTCTATTCTGGGATCCTGTGATGAATATAGGGTGACAGTTTGTGCTTTGTCCTCCTATCACAAATGAAACCATGTGGGTCATAAGCCCAGGCAAAACTTTTCTTTAAACGCTTTTTTATCTCAAGGATCTCTTATGTTGCTACTCCAACTTCTCTATTATTGCACACAAAAGGACATAAATGGTATTTGATTCTCAGCTGGGCTTTTTTCTTTGCCTTGGTGAAATGAATGTAGTTTGAGTTTAGCATTTACCTGTAATATTCCAAGACAAACAATCTCATAGGGACATACTTAGGCAGCTTGAAAGGAGGGAACTCACAACCATATATTCGGATCTCAGTGTGATTATGGTACAAGTACCAGTCACCTATCTTATATTGCTTGGATAGTTGCAAGATTCTCTTTATGTCATCACTGATCCTGGGAGGAGGGCTTCCAGTCAGCATGGTAGTGGTTGGGTGGACAAATTGATCAATGAAGTCAATGTATGTATATGGAGAAGAAGGAAAAGAGTGGTGGAAGATAGAAGTCCAGAAAATGATTGACCTTGGGTTACCTTTGGTATCAAGTTTTGTACTGGGAATGGAAATTTGTCTGCCTGGTAGTACAAGAAAAGGTGGCAGATGATTGAAGAGTATTTGAATACTCTTTCATTTTCCAATCTCATGAATTTCTCATGGATTTTATCTGCAATAAAGGTAGCAAAGTCATAATTTAACATCAAGGGGTTCTCTAAGAGTGAATATTGACATGAAGGCTAAAGTCAATTCATCAACAAATTCACTAGTGTTAAAACCCATAACACCAGGAATCATATTAACAATGTCTTCGCCCAACTGAGTGAAAAAACATGTAAGGTATGGAGGGAATCCTTGGGAATATGATTTTCATCTATGAAAGTATGGCAAAGACAACTGAGCTCAGATTGGGACATTTTAGAAGCTTTCTCTAGTAAATCTACCACAGAAATGGGAGTGAAGTTCTGGCCAATTTCAAGCTGCAATGTTTCATTGATTGAGTCTACAGTAATTGTGAAGAGAACAGTTTGATTGGGGGACATTACTACTCTAAGGTTGGGGTTGTAATTGGCATGACATTGATGGATAATTTCTGGAAAAATGTGTACACAAGGGAAAAAGTACTTTGGGAGATTGGATTTCCAAAGACCTATAGTATCAATTTTGTTCAAATAACTATCTCGGCTTCAGAAATAAACATTCAGAGGGATTTTATCTGGTTGAAGGTCTTTTATTTGAAAATATTTGTCTGCTAGGGGAAGGTAGTCCAAGTCTTGGTGAGGAGTAGTAATTGGAACTACATTAAGGGCCAAGGTGGTTTCCATTTTTGGTTCTTGTGGATTCAGAGATGAAAATGGGGCTTCTTGAGTAAAATAGATGAAACAGGGGTCCTAGGAGTTTTTAACTATGACGTTTGCAACTGAATTACACTGGAATCTTGGGTTTCAAAGTAATTGCAGAGGAATTTTAGTATTTACAGGGTTTCTAGAAAAAAACTGGTAAATACCTATTATGGACCGCCCAGTAATGGTGTACTGGTTGACTAGAAGCACACCGTAGACTGGAGTGGCATCGGGTAGCAAATTTCAGGTTGGTTGATGGTTTGGGTACAAGCTGGTCGATTTTTACGTACTGGGTGCATGCATGAGTTTCTCAGAATAAAGGACGACAATGGATTACACTTCGTTTTTTATGCAAAGTCAATTTTTTGGCAGGTTTGTGACATGGAAAGGTTGCGTCAGCGGGGATGATTTGATGTTTTGTCGTTTGTGGGAGGCAGTAAGCGGGTTTCATTGCACTACTTATGGGAGGGAAGTGGTATTTGGGGAGGATCGCGCGATTCCACACATCTTTCAGCAGGGAGCATTGACACTATTTGGGAAACTGCTCACATCGCATGCTAAAGGTCGACCAAAAGGCCCGTGCTATATGAGCGATAGATGTCAGATTTGAGGGATCCGATCAGACAGTGGTCAGGATGATGAAGTGATTGATAGATACGGAGGGTGAGCTCGATATTAATTAAAGGAGTTAGTCATATCGGGGGCGATTGGTTACTGAGTTATTAATTAATCTTGGTGACTAATTAATCCCCATTTAGTATGGTGGAGGCTTTGGTTTTTAATTAGCCACAAATTGGTTAATTAATTCCAATTATTGACTTTATTAAGGTTATATTAAACCACGGGGCGAGATATGTAAATATTTGGGATTTTTATAATAATATGGGCACGGGTAGTGTTGTTTTATTTGGGAATTACATAATAATAACATTAGTGGTTAATATGACCAAATAAATGGAAAAAGCGCTAAGTCTAATTTTTTCCGAAAGTATTTCATCATACAACATATTAACTTAGGCTAAGATTCATAAAAGGGTTATGTGAGGAATTATTTCAATTTCCCTAAGTAAAATAGGATTTTACTTAGGAAAAGTTTTATCAAAGGAATGAGTGATTTTATGGAGGGGTAATGTTGATGAGAAGGACTTAAGTACTTTAGGAATTTCCAATTATTGGGTTGAAGGTCCGATCCCTCCAAAAGTCAGAGAAATGCTTTGAGCCCCTCTAACTATGGTAATTACCTCTAGTACTTAGGGCAATTAGTGAAAATTTAGGGGAAATGAATAGGGAAGTTAACTATTTTGACTTTGAATGTTGGTGTGTCTTCCACGTGATACATGTTTTTGTCCAGTGATGAAAGTAACAATATTTAATCTTTTTACTTAACCATTTCATCACAAATTATTTCTACAACCATCGTCTACTTACCCTACCTACTTAACCTAGCATTTTCACTTCTTTATTAGGGTGCACTTAAACTGGCAAACCCTTTCCAAAATTTCCTTTTCTTTTACATAGTGATATCTATCTAAATCTAACCTTATTACATCCAAGGGCTCAGATTAAATTGTTGAGCTCCTTTTTATTTCACTTTACCTATTCTACTTATCTGCCAAGATCAAACAATCTGGTCATATTTTATTCTCTATTTCTAAAGCCTGAAATTGAAAATATGAACTAGTCAATTTTAAACTGTTTGACTATTCATGAATTGTGGCATAACTGACAAGTTGCACACAATATTTATTGTACAAGAGTAAAATAGTAGTGGCATTTATACTTGCACACTTTCATGGTCTTTTCTCTTTTCTTGGGGCTCATTTTTTCTCATTGTTTTGACCTTTTCTCATTCGTTTTTTCCCTTTGATTTTTCTTCTAGGACATACCCTCTTTACATTTTTTTAATTTTTTATTTTTCAAATATGGAAAATCATTTGCAACAAGAAAAGGTATGAACATATTTCAGAGCTTATCCAAATTCATCATGACATATGACACCTATTGGTATACGAGCATAACAGGGCGTGAATCAATGTCTCATGTACCCATGTCATTTTTTTATATATTAAATTTTTTATTTTAGAAATATATTGTCTTTGACTAGATATAAGTTATCTCGAGTGATATTTATTTCTTACTGGAAAACTATTTCAATACTGAGAGGTTCTTCATGGTGGCATACTTAATGATGGCCATCATATATCGTAGCATATTAAACAACTTACCCCCCAAGAGTAACATGAACCTTCAAGCAGAATAGATATAGTTTTGGTACCCTATTCTATGGAGACACAAGGCTTCATTTCGCTTTTTTCTTGTCTATGACTAATTTTTCAAGGAGTTTAGGTACATGCTAATAGGAAATGAACCACAGAGTATATATTTAGAATATTAGTATTTCCTAAAAGGGAAAGGAGTGCATGTAGAAGAGGACAATCACACTTATGTCGAGATTTATGGTTATGAAGATATACTGATGTTACTTCCCCCATTTGTTTATGATAAATATTTTGTTGCAGAGATCTATAGACAATATTATTTGTGGTCGATTATGTTTGATAGAAAAAATAAGAAACAATTAATTTCATTACAGTTTACTGTTGGAGAGGCATGGTGAAGATTTCTACACATTTTGACAAAATTGTCCTAAACATTAAAGTCTTTTAACTTGAGTAAGGTTGAATCTTCCCAAGGATTTGATCCTGAGGGCCTATTTTCAAGACAACTAGTAATTTATTTACTACAAATACAAAAGGAAGTAGAGAAAATGAGGCAAGAATGTCGAAGGAAATGGTACATAATGATGATTTAGTTATTGAAGTGAGCACCAATTCAGAAGGAAAAAACAAGCAAAGAGGGAAGAACCATATAAATGCACAACCCTCTTCATCCCCATAGATCCTTGAGAGTTCCTCATTGGCTCAAAAAAGGAAAGAAACAACTATAAACTATGGATATCGTAATTAACAACAATCTAGGGGAGAAGATGGAGAAGAACCTTACATTCTCGTTCTAGCCTAGAAAAATCACATATTGTTACATAAGAAAAAAGTAAAAGTTCAAGTAAAAGGGGCTCAAAACATCAAGAAGGACCCAATAATATGGAAGTGGATATTCCTTCAGTCCCAAACTAGGTTGTGCAACATTTAAATGAGAGCGAAAAAATAGTAGAGTTAGCTTGTGAAGGAAGAACTAATTTTTAGGAACAATCATTAAAATTGTGCAATACCCATTAAGACAATGTTGGTAAGAAACTACAAATCAAAAAGGTGCACATAAAGAGTAATAATATTACCAAGAAGTGAAAGTTAGAGGTCTATGTCCTAAGAGGAGGTCTTACCGGACTTACAAAATTACATATGACTACAAGGAATGTGCTTCTTCACTTTGTTGCTAAGAAATAAATTAAAAACATGAGATTGAAGAGAAATATTAATGAGCTTGAATAAGATCTCAGCCCCAGACACATATTTTGTAGAAAAAGGTTATTATGGATGTCAAAGGTTTTCCAAATGGGAGGAAAAATTTACATAGTCAAATAGTATATTTCGATACCTTTCTAATGATATATGGCACACCTTCTGGAAACATTATTTTGGGATTTTTGATACCTCATTTAGATACCCTATCGTTGAATGCATTTTTACTCTAATTACCTAGATCAAATCAAAGCATAATATCTATAGTTGGAAATATTATTATGATACCTTTCCAATGGTGTATGGCACTCCCTCTACCTCCTCATAGTTGAGGAGAAATGATTTTATGAATATACACTATATATTCACTATATATGCATCATGTGGAAGAACCTAGGACTCACTCATTCAAGCCAATTTGGGTATCTATAAGCAAGAAAAGAAGCATTTCTAAGGTTCATACCTCGTGAACCAAGTGAAGTGAAGTTGAATTGAAGAGGCTTTTTGTGGGAAGGGGTCTTAACACATTTTTGGAAGGTTTTTGGTCTTGGTTAGAAGGTGAACTATAGATCTATTCTAGAAGTCGAGTTTCAACCCTGTTGAAGGGTATTTTTAGCCCTATTGAAGGCCAAAATTCAATCTTGTTTGTTGGATATTGTAACTAGGTTCGCTCTTCATAGTTGTTGTAGTGTTTTTGGAGCACAAGTGTACCAAAAAACACCCCCTTAACAGTGGATTTTTACCTGCAAAGGATCACAGTTAACTTTGGTGTTGTTACTGGACATACTTATATAAACACAACATTGTAAACAATGGATACAATGCATACAAAAAACATAAACTTAAACAAAGAGGTGTGTGAACATAACAATGATCAAATGGTGAAAACACATCAACAATATATGGAAAAAATCCCTTTATTTATTGTTGGTGGTAGAGGTTGAATTCATAATACTAGAGCACTTGAAGATAATTCCTTGAGCTAGGGAGCTCAATAATCCTCAGCAATGATGTTTCTTTCCCTCAATCTCTTTGCAAGTTTCTCCTTTCTCTCAAAGAAGTGTGAAGACTCTCCAAAGGGTGGATTGTTATTCACTCACTAGGATGTTGGGTTGCTTAGAAGAAATTTGGCCAGCATGCTAGTGCTCTTCACTTCCTTGGTTCAACAATGAAATGGTGGTTTTCTTACAAGAAATTTGGCCAGCATAACAATGTCTCTTCTTTTTGGCTCTCCCATGGCCTGTTTATATAGATTTTTTTTAATCCCTCTTCCCTCCCTTGGTACATGTATGATAAGAGTAGGACAATATGATTCCATTAATGGTTGCATTTCTCCAAGGAGACTTGAATTCAATACTACTAGGCTAACCTCTTATCAAGAAATCGACTCCAAGTGTGTGGAGTGGTCCTGGACTGCTAAGTCACCTTTTCTGCAACCTCACGGATTTTTTGGTGATATGTCACACACACACTTATCTAATAAATATACGTGCAACCTCATTTAATTTCCTTTATAAACTTTGGACCTTAGGAGAACCTTTGATTTTTTAATCTTTGTAATGTATTCGGCTAGAAAATTTCCCACCTGTGCATTTGTTGGACGCTTTTAATGTCTTCTGGATTGTACTAGTAGGTGTATGATTTTTCTGTGTTAACAATACTTTTCATTGTGTCAATATGTATTTTATGTAAAAACAAAAGAAGAAAATTATTATTAATTCCTAACATGTTCTACATGCTTTATTTTAAAGAAAAGGGTAAAAAGGGCAAATCTTCATGACCCTTGTAAAATAAGAAAATTTGAATTTTTGGAAGTTTCATTTGTATCTCCAAGTTGCCAAGTCGGCTCTCCTAGGAATAGGTCAACTCATCCCTCAAGAGAAACCTCTTCACATACATGAAAGACTATACATAACCCGTGAAGGTTCCTCCAAAATCATAATTCAAATGAGCATACATATCTCTAAGGTACAAGGTTTATTTGAAGCTACATATGTCTACGAGGAAGACAAAAGTATGAAGCTACATATCTTTGTGACATGAGTTATGTATGTTTGTAATGCGAGATATGTGTGTGTGATGTGAGCTACAAGAAGATGAATATCTCTATGATGTGAGTTATATATATCTTTGTAATATGAGCTATAGGAAGCTACATATCTTTGTGATGCGAGCTATAGAAAGGTTAATTTTTGTGTGATGTGAGCTACAAGATGGGTACTATTTGTATGATACAAGCTATAGGAAGGCAAGATAGGTATCATGGTGGGACATGGCATCTAAAGGATAGGCTTGTGGAAAACAGGTTAATTATCTCATGGAAAAAAACATGGCATATTTTAGAGGACTAACTTGGCACTTGGATCACTGGTTAGTTTGAATTGGATTTCAGTTGTTGATGAAGAATCTATAAGGAAAGGATTGATGGGTTTCCCCTTGTGGGTTTTTCCCTAGCCTCTACCTAGTTTCTAGTGTTTCATGTCTTTTTTGCATAACATTTTTATAATTTCTTGATGGCCTAATGATGGAGTAATTACTAAATAGAAAAACATATATATGGATTATCACAAGTAATCATCATGATGGAAATTCAATCTTTCAATTGAATTTCCAACATGGTATCAGAGCTAGGAAGATCTAAGAGAAGTTTGAAGAGCCTAAGAATGATCTAGGTGGATGTTGGTGGCCACCCGCCTATCCCACTTGGACCCCCACAACTCTCTCTTTCAGTTTTTCAGTTTCCTTAATTGTAGCATAGTTTGCTATTATTAGCAGTATTTCAGGTCCTAAACTTTTAGAGTCGTTTTGAAGCCCTAAATGACGTTTTTTTACAAATCTACAGCCAACGATTTTTTGATAACATCATTTTTCGTCGTAGTCCTCAGAGAGATCTTTCCAACGAGGTATCATGCGCGTCAAACGGAGATGATATGACAAAGTCACGACCCCGGGAAGTTGGATGTCCAACTAACCCCAATGGGGCCCATAAACTCTTGGTGCTACATCTCCTCGAGTTAGGGTTTTGGTTGTTTAGGGTTTGCTCTTATTGTTCAATAATAAAAAGGCCCTTGAGCCTCATTGTAACACAATTTAGAGGCATGTAGCTACCTGTTGTGCCCTACAACAGCCCCCCATTTCATATCATTATTATCCCAGCATTATAATATGAAATGGGTCCCTTTTAATTTTGACTTTAATTGGTATCAACTTAGTTTTATTCAAAAAGGTATGAAAAAATAAAATAAAGCATTACCAAAAAAGCCTTTTCGAATAAACCAATCAAAAGCCTTAACATAAATGATTAATCATTTGTCATTGCGATAAAGCGATCGCAGGATCGCATATCGCAATGACAAAGGAAGCACAACTTAAGGACCCATTGGTTTTCCCCGATGCGAAATCGCAATCAGATATCGGCGATAATGAACCAGCACAATAAAGCTCCCTTTTGCTCCGATGCGATGCGATATCGCTATCGGCAATTGGCAATTATACTATGCATGCTTTTAAACTGCCCCACTCGCTACTCCCGACGTGATGTGATATCGCTATTGGTGATCAGGGATTCCAAATGGAACCAATATAACGATTTATGATTTCCCCCGATGCCCGATTGCGATAAAGCCAAAAAGCGCAGATTTCAAAGGAAGTCCTAAAGCGGGTTTAATACGATTTATTCGTATTTAAGGCCTTATCTTCCGAAGAGCCATTCATCTGCGCTTAACCGCCAAAACACCCAAGGCACGCTTCAAATAAATCATTCGGCCGTTATTCGAATTGACGGGCATTGATAGGATTGACAGGTCTTAATGGCCATTTAATGAAACAATAAGCCTGAGATCTTTTTACAGATTTTATCCGAGGCCACTTTAAGTCAATCATTCGCCATGCATTCATCGATATATATATCTCAGTCATATTCGATTTACGCTATCATTTTCTATATAACATCCATTATCATCTCTATGCAGAATTTTTCCGCAGAAACAGATTTAAGCAGAATGGGGAAGAAGTCCAAGAAAACCACAATGGCTTCCGCTTCGTCGGCCACAGGGCAACCTGTCGTTGATCCAAGCACTAAAAAGAAATGGCTAATATCGGACACTACATGCCTAGGACTTGTCAGAACTACTTGGCAAGGCACCTATAATCTGATCGAAGCCAAAGAGCCAAGGGTGACGGCAATACAAGTCTTAGCTGATAGCACTAGCAAATCTGAGGCTAATCTAAGCGATTTAGCCAACTCTTTTCTTCATCGAATAGCGGCTCGGGAGAAAATCCTCCCATATACATGTGGTTAGATGGGCGATTCAGGAAATCCCAATTACCGACAAAACTTTCAGCACCACAGATGGAAGAATTTAAGGCAAATGTATCATTTGCCGGTGGCAAAGAAGAAATATAACACGGCATTCCTGGAGAAATTCCGAGCTGAGAATGAGACTAAATCCGAACCCATTTGAGGTTGGAGACAAAATCCAGTAAAGCACAAGCACAAATCTTCGAGTAAGTACTCAGTCGATTCTCTATGCTCTCCTTATTGCTATGCTGGGATAATGATGTGCAGGTTGTGGGGATTACATGATTCCGCCAATTTTACCATAGAAATGGTCCCCTTAATGGAGGCGGCATGTAGTGGTGAAATAATGGATTGGGCAGATATACTGTCTGATAAGTTAGCATCCGCAATTCTTGAGTTTAGATTCAACTCCTGCGTCACTGAAAGGTTCATTCCCCCATTTTACTACAGTGCCTATGTATTAGATGTCTTGTGTTTTAATTATGAATTTCCTGTGCTCAGATGGAGGTGGACGTCGCAAGACCCCGCACCCATTCACATATACCATCAAAAGTTGTGGAAGACCAACTACAAACACC
>APFE030426818.1:34386-51446 GCA_000404065.3 Pinus taeda | reverse complement strand
AAAGGAAACAAATGCACCTACTGTCAAAGAGGATTCCATCCAGAATCTTCTTGCATGAAGAAACAAATTGACCAAATGGCAGAAATCCTTCAGAAGCACAACCTTGGGGATCACATCCCTCAGGGCGCCAAGAAGAAAACTGAGGATCCGCCACACAGGGGAGGTAATAATTTTCATGCTTTAGTTGCAATTAATTCTTCTCCTGATGCATGGATTATAGATTTTGGTGCATCACATCATATGGCTGCTGCAAAGGAATTCTATTCCTCTTTGGATGCATGCAAAGGACCTCCCATCCTCATGGGAGATGACTCACCTATTGAGGTCACTGGAAAAGGTAGAGTGGAACTTTTACACGGAAGCTTTAAGATGTGCTTCATGTTCCAAAACTTTCGGTAAACTTATTTTCAGTTTATCAGATCACTCATTCCGGCATCGGAAAGAAAGTGGAATTCACTCTAGATGCAGTGAACATAAATGACCTACATAGCAGCTCCAAAATTGCAACCGGTGAGGTAAACAATGGAGCCAAACTGTATACATTTTCTGAATTTATTGAATCTAAATCCTCCTTATTGCTTACACATGTTGATTATAGTAGTAGGCTTTGGTACGAGAGGTTTGGTCACTTAAATTACAGATATATGCAGCAGTTAAACAAGCATGAGATGGTGGAAGGCTTGCCAAATATCAGTTTCTCCAAAGGAGTTTGTGAAGGGTGTGTCCTTGAAAAACATCCTAGAGAAAATTTTGACACCGGAAAGACTCACAGAGCATCCTCTCCTCTAGATCTGATCCATAGTGATCTCATGAGGCCTTTTCTTCATCCTTCCATCAACAAAGCAAGGTATGTGCTTACATTTATTGATGATTTCTCACGGTATACTTGGATGTAGCTTCTCAGGGCCAAATCTGAAGTTTTTGCGCACTTTGAAGATTTCAAAGCACTAGTTGAAACACAGTCAGAGAGAAAGATCAAAGCCCTCCGTACAGACAATGGGGGGGAATATGTTAACACAGCACTTCGGAACCTTTGCCTTCAATCCAGCATACAGTTGCAGTACACAGTTCCATACACTCCGCAGCAGAACGGAGTTGCTGAAAGAAAGAATCGATCTCTCAAAGAGATGGCTTCCTGCATGTTGCATGCTAAGTCACTGCCTCATACGCTATGGGCTGAAGCACTTAATTGTGCTAACTACATCCAGAACAGATCTCCTCATGGGTCTGTCAAGGATCAGACCCCCTTTGAGGCTTGGAGCGGCACTAAACCAAAGGTCACCCACTTCCGTGTTTTCAGCTCCCGAGCATGGGCCAGGATCCCCTTTGAAAAGAGGAAAGCTCTTGATCCACGGAGCATTGAGTGCATCTTTGTTGGATACCCTGATGGTGTGAAGGGATATCAGCTCCTGATTTCCTCTGTGGACAAGCTCATCATTGAGCGAAGTGTCAAATTTGAGGAAAGTCTCTTGCATGCACCTCAATTGTTGCATGCAGACACCTTTTATCTACCTCATGTCCAAGATGATGACTCAGTACACTCAAATGTAGATACAGAGCATGCAGATGCAGAGACAGAGTCTTCAGATACAAATCTAGTGCATGCATATGATGATCCACATCCAAGCCCAGATCGGGTTCCGCAGTGATCATATTTCCCTGTCATAAATCAGAGAACAAGGAGCTTACGTGAGATATATGCACAAGACCACCCAGCTGCTAGAAATGGTCTTGTGGGGGATAATTCTGATCTGCAGAGGACTAGCTTAGAGTTTATTGAGCCTCCTCTTGCCCTCACTACCATTGAACCATCGCCATCCTGGCATTGTCATTTGGTTCATTTTTCTGATCCACAGTCTTATGCTGACGCTGTTGGGCATCCATCTTGGGAGTCCGCCATGGAGGAGGAGTATAACTCCCTCTTCGAGAACCAGACCTGGGATCTGGTCCCCCTTCCTTTAGGAAGGAAACTTGTCCAATGCAAATGGGTCTACAAGACCAAGAGTACTGCAAATGGGCAAATCACCAGATGGAAAGCAAGGCTAGTAGCCAAAGGCTTCCAACAAGTGCATGGCATTGATTATGACGAGACCTTTGCTCCAGTAGTAAAGATGGATTCCATACGCCTTACACTTGCCATTATCGCTGCCCAAGGGTGGGAAGTACATCAGATGGATGTGAAGAATGCCTTTCTTCATGGAGACCTATCTGAGGAGATCTACATGGAGTAGCCACATGGTTTCATTTAGGATTCATCTTTGGTCTGCAAACTGAAGAAATCTCTCTACAGCCTTAAGCAGGCCCCGAGAGCTTGGTATGCGAAGATGGATTCTTTTCTCTTATCAAAAAACTTTGAAAGATGTAAGTCTGATCCGAATGTTTACATGCTCAGGACACATGATTCTCTTCTTATCTTAGTTTTGTATGTGGATGATCTCTTAATTACCGGCAACTCGGCTTCAGCCATTGCTACAGTCAAGAGGGCCTTGCATGATAGGTTCTTGATGACGGACATGGGTCCATTACACTTCTTTCTTGATCTTGAGATCAGCCAAGATGCCATAGATATCAAACTCTCTCAGGCTAAGTATGCACGGGATCTCCTCGAGAGATTTCGCATGACTGACTGCAAGCCAGCACCGAATCCTTTTCTGTCTGGGGTTCGCCTTGAGGATGGAGGTGACAGTCCATTAGTTGGTAGCACTCTCTATCGACAGCTAGTGGAGAGATTATTGTACCTCGCCCACTCCAGACCAGATCTCTCATATGCAGTAGGGGCAGTTTCCAGATACATGCAGGAGCCGCATGAGCTACACTGGAATGCCGCCAAGCGCATCATCTGATATGTGCAAGGCACCATCACCTTCGGGATTCACTATGTGGTAGGCACTGCATTGAATCTTCTTGGCTTCACAGATTCTGATTGGGCGGGAGACAACATTGATCGCAAGTCCATCTCCGGAGATTCACTCAGTCTAGGATCTGGCCCTATCTGTTGGTCAAGCAAGAAGCAGGTTGTTATTGCTCTCTCTTCAGCGGAGGCCGAGTACAGAGGAGTAGTCAACATCACCATTCAGGCTCTGTGGCTACAGCACTTCCTCACTGAGTTGGGCATCCAATTCCACCAGCCCATTGTCATCTGGTGTGACAACCAGAGCACTCTCAAATTTTGCAGGGATCCAATACAATGGCAGCGGACGAAGCACATAGAGATCCATATGCACTATATCAGAGACTTAGTACATGATCAGGTCATTGATTTGCAGTTCTGTCCTTCAGCAAAACAGACTGCAGACATCTTCACCAAGACATTCACTGAGCAGAAGTTTCGCTCTCTGCGGGATCGTCTTGGAGTGAAGGACACAGTTACTTAGCAACTGTCTTTTCTTCCTCTTTTCTTTTGATTACATTGTATTTTGAGGGGGGCGTTTTCCCACGAGGTTTTCCCTCTTTCCTCAATTTTAGTACAAGTTGCACTGTATTTTGGGTGACCTTTGGCCTTAGTTTCCAAGGCCCATTTTCTATTTTTCCCCATAGTGGTGTTCAGGCGGGTGTTGGAATTACTACACACCTACATGCAGACTCTTAGTTAGAACATGGGACTACATGCAAGATTCCTTCTGCATGATTTACTCCTTGATTTGCTCCTTCTTTAACTCTGCGAATGGTTAGTTCTTCTGCATGATTTACTTCCTGATTTTCTCCTTCTTTAACTCCACAATTGGTTAGTTCTTCTGCATGATTTACTCCCTGATTTGCTCCTTCTTTCACTCCGCAACTGGCTAGTTCTCTCCGGAACTTGTTGTAGGTGTTGAGTCTTCTCATTGATCACCACTATGGTGCATTACCTTGGGATCTTCACCCAGTAATGCTATATCATGAGCATTGTAACCTATTTTCTAATGAATCATTCGTTTGTTCTTTCGATTTTCTTTTAGTGTTTTTGCTCTGCAAAGCTGTGTGTTCAACCTTTACTAGCTAGATCCATCTGTGCAGGTTTTCTACCACATTTACAAGATGCACGATCAGATACAGAAACTAGAAGCTACTCTTATTCCAATCTTTTATAATGTTAATCCTTGTGATCTACATATAAGAACGGAGGACAGACAACATGGACTATTGGGTCAAATCTTGAGATTTATTGGTTGCGCCGCGGGCAACAATGGAGTCTATGGTAAAGCCTTACGAGGTCATGAAAAGAAAAGGAGATACCCACAACAAAGAATTGCAGATTGGAAAAAAGCATTGCTTGAGGTTTCACACTTAAGCGGTTTGGAGCTAAAGGCATATTATGGGTAAGAACTTTTAGTCTCTGTGTCCCTAATAGTTTGATTGTTTTGATAAACGAAGTTTTTCGCACTCATGTTTGGTTTTACTGTGAATAACCAGCGATGAAGGCAAACTTCTGGAGAGCGTAGTTAAATTGGTGGAAGAAAAAATTAGAAAGCCTCAACTGTTTGTAGTTGAATATCCAACTGGTTTGGACGAAAAGCTACAAGATTTTGAGAAAACAGTGATGTTGCAGCAACGACACAGCGGGGAGACCTAGGTTGTGGGGATTGTGGGTTCTGGTGGTGTAGGGAAGACAACCTTGGCATTAGAGTTCTTTAACCGCAACAGGTCAGCCTACCGTGGATCTTGTTTTTTGGAAGATGTGAGAGACGAAACTTCTTTAATTTCTGTGCAAAATAAACTCCTCCAAGGTTTGACTTCACGGGATCTGACAGTAAGTAGCATTGTTGAAGGTAAATCAGAGCTTTCTCATCATCTCTTGGGTTATAAATCCCTCATAATTTTGGATGATATCAATGATTCTGGACAGTTAAAAGCATTATTTTCACCTCTTAAAGATATTCTTAGTTCCGATAGCTTAATCCTACTTACATCTCGCAATAGGGATTTCTTTCAACCAACGGAGTCTCGTTGATTTACAAGTTGTCAGGCCTCGACAAAGACCAGTCACAAAGGCTTTTCTGCATGCATGCCTTTCAGGAGCCTGAACCCCGTGCGGGATTTGAAGAAGTGGTTGCAAAGTTTTTGGATGCGTGTGATGGATTGCCGTTGTTTCTCAGAGTGCTAGTGTCACGCCCTTACACCTGCGATAGTCTTTCAACTGCTTATAGCGAGGTGCAAAACTACCAACCATTTTCTTTTCACCAATACTTATGATTGTAGACTACGCCTAACATTCCATACTTAATTTTATTTTCGTTACCAAGTATTATTATGTTTCCTTTATACAAGTGAAAGCCCATAACATTCACATAAACAACATTATACAAGAGATTTGCACAACAGTATAAAGGGAGGGGCAACTCCCTGCAATATGAGTCTGCCCGAATCAATATATATAATCTTCTTTTACAAGTACAAGTTAAATCTTGGGAAACCCCAAAATTACACTTAGCCAATTTTCAACTTCAGCAAACTCGGTTGCCCAGCTCGTCGACACCTCCGCACGGTCGCCGCACGACTCACCAACCCTTCGTTCACCTCGTTGCACGATCGTGTTGTTTGCCCAACTTGGGCGCGCCTCATCGTAACCAAGTCGCCACACACAGACGCCTCCGCACGAGTCACACCTCCGTTCACAATCTCAACACTTCACCAAAAGTCACACCGTGCACACTTGCACGACGGGCGGGCGCTCACCTGAGTCACCCAAGAACCCGTGCCAAGTCGTTGCACAAACCGGGCACCCACGCCTTCGTTTCACCGTCGGACGCTTCTTCGCACAACTCAGGCACCACACCCGTGCACGCCCTTCACCCAAACCAAGAACCGGCACTATCTCCGTGCGGCCTTGCCCAAGAACGGGCGCATCACCAAAATTGCGCCTTCCTCTTCTTTGTTGCGTCCACACTAGACCTGCGCCTTTTCTTTCACATGTTGAGCGAGTTCCTTGTGTTGAGCGATGTCCAAATGAGCTTCCATCCGTGCTAATTTATATGAGTGGCAAGGCAAGGTCGTGGCTGCCCAGCCGACTTTCCCATGCCCTCAAACTCCATCGCAAATACACTTAAACATGAGTCGGCCTTACTACTTTTGTAGGTCGACCCTGTGGGTGATCCTCCAAGCTCCCCACGCCTATAAATAGCTCGCTCTCCTCCCTTTATGCATTCATTATAACATAACCTCATCGCATATGTAGTCTGAGCTCGTCCTTCCTCCGTTTGTCATCGCACTTCAATCCAGGAGCGCGTCCAAGGACTGCAAGTCGTTACATCCTCCTCCACCTGAAGTCGTTGTCGTCCTCAACAACATACCATCCTGGTAGCCATCCACCAAGATAACCACTGTCTCACCCATGATGTCAACTCCTCCACAGACTGCAAACATCCCTGCAACATATGTAGAACCATTGTCTCCATCATGTCTCATCCCGGCAACCATCTGTCACCAAGATCACCATACCAAGGTATACACCCCATCGGTATGTCACATATCGAAAATCATCTCAATCCATGATCATCAACCGCTCTGTCACAATCTCCACATGCTGCTCTCCATCGTGGAAGGTTGGCCCTTCCATCTCAAGCTACATTCTTCCTGCAACATCTCGTGTCAACCTCATCATGTGTTGTCCTCGTGTGAACTGCTGCCATGATACTCCAACATAATGCTAACACATCTCTGCACATGCCGGGCCCCATGTTTGAACTAGTTGGGTAGCTAATCCAACTATCACGCTCAAACCATGAGAATGCACATCCTCATGCCACCATCAATTGTTTCTCTGAACATCCCGTCACATCATCAACTCGATCAAGAATCCATCTCCATACAAGCATAAGCCATGCTCAGGTCCATGAAGTAGCCCTCATCTCATCTGCAACATGCTGTCCATGATGTTTGGTACCAATGTGCTGCATGAAATCAACCGCATCTATCCCAACATCATCATCCATCTACAAAACATCCATCTCCTCAAAGTGAAGAGATCATCTCATCAAACTTCGACTCTCGATGTGCCACATCCAGGTCCATGAAGCAACCTCCATCATATTTGTATGTGTCATCCCTCAAGTCTGCCATAGAAACAAGTATACACCTGTCTCATCTCCCATGTGCTGCCCATGATCATAGACCAATCAGCTCCCATGTGTCAAAGGTGGTTGAGTCTTGGCTCAACCCATGCCCAAGTGTTGCCACCAAGGCATCATCATCGTTGTAACTCCATCACTCTAAAGTGTCTCATATCGATCCTCCACATCAAGTCACTCTTTCAAGCCATTCCCATACATGTACTTGAAAGTATGCACCCCACCCTGCATCAAAGTCTCTGACCTCGGCTCTTCAATGTATCAGATCCTCCAAGTCCACCATATATGAAGTCCCTAAAAGTCACAACCTCATGTCATCATGAGCTCCATAAGCCATCTCCAACCAACATCTCCGCAAGCATACAAGTCTTGGCCCAAAGGACTCTGCAAGATGCCTCAGCTCTCCATGTAGTAGGAATGCTACATAGCCTGCTCACAATTCCATCCAAGTCCATGGCCTTGTTGTACAAGAGTGCACAACCTCTACATCGGCTCACAAGTAAAACATCTCCATGTATCATCAGCAAATCTACCTGCACAACACCCCTGCCTTGGCACTCCTTATTAGATGCCCTTAACTGACACCTCTTCAAGTGATCCTACATCATGTCCCTACATAAGATTTCCATGCTCCATGTCTCCAACTTGATGTCCATGACTAAGTTTCCCACGTAGTCCAACCAATTAGACCCATCACAATAGTCGGTCATCCTCATCCAGGTTTGCTTTCTTCAGTCTAGTGAACTCGATCACCCAACCATATCATCATCATCACGAGTCACTTCCTTCATAGCTCCCCCACTAAAGGTTCCACCAGGACTTGCTTCTTGGTCTCGGCCATGAGAAGTCCACCCAAGTATCATCATACCCAAGTATGTTCCCTCCTCAGTCTATCCATGAGTCATGCCGGGCACTTAGCCAATTCTCCATGTGGCTAAAGCATGACCCAATCCTCCGCAACAATCATCAAGTTCCTCCCTTATCACGGGCCTTTCTACCTTCTTCCATAAGGTCACAAACAACCCCAAGAAGTCCTATAACAGTCAACAATCCTTGCTTCTCCATACAAGGTTTCATCATAGACATCCATGGTAAGATCCTCTTAGCATCAGCAAACTGGCTTTGCTCTTCCTTGCATATGGTTCATCTCCCAAAAGATCAAATGAAACACAAGTATCAATAGTACTTACATCGTCATCATGAGGCTCCTCCATGTGAGCATCCTCATCCATCCATGTCTACAAATTGCACGATCCTGGTCCAACTTGATCGATATCAAGTTCATCCTCCATTGTTGTCACATCTGCAACATCTTCAATCACCATGGCTTCATCTTCCTTGTCAGCACAATCTGCAACTTCATCTTGCTCCATTGCCCAACCAAGTTGAAGAAGTTCATCTCCAACATTCATTTCCAAGACTTCAAGCTTCTCTCGAATCCGGGGATTCTCTTCTTTCATCCGCTTCAACCTGTATAAGGTAAGAAAGAGCTTCACTTTGCATTCTTCCAAACCTGCCATATCTTGTCGTTCAGCTTGGTCCAAGCACTAAGCTTCACCTCTGTTAAACTTGTTTCACCATTCACCTGAATCACCCTAATATTCCACCTATCACTTGCAAAACTTGAACTTCCTGCCAAGTCTTCAGTCTTCATAGAATCAGCTCCTCGATTGAGTTCACCAAGTTTCCTGCAAAACTTGGACCAGCTCTGATACCACCTGTCAGCCGCCTACACTTGCAATAGTCTTTCAACCGCTTATAGCGAGGTGCGGCACTACCAACTATTTTCTTTTCACCAATACTTACGATTGTAGACTACGCCTAACCAATTATCCTACTTACTTTGTGTTTCGCAACCAAGTAATTATTAATGTTCAATTCATACCTATAAATACCCATACACATTCATTATCAACAACAATTAACACATACAATTGCACAACAGTATAAAGGGAGGGGCAATTCCCTGCAATATGAGTCTGCCCAAATCAATATATATATATATATATATAATTTATATATATTATTATATATATTATATATTATATATTTAATCATCTTTTACAAGTACAAGTTAAATATTGGGAAACTCCAAATTTACACTTAGCCAATTTTCGAACTTCGGAAAACTCTGTTGCCCAACTCGTCGGAACCTCCACACGGTCACCGCACTATTCACCAACCCTTCGTTCACGTCGTCGCACAATCGTGTTGCTTGCCCAACTTGGGTGTGCCTTGTCGTAACCAAGTCGCCACACACGTGCGCCTCCACGCGAGTCACACCTCCATTCACAATCTCAACACTTCACCATCTCCACCATTTCATCATGCACGACGCACCCTACCCAAGTCGTCCATTTGCACGATTCTTCATTTCGGTGTGTACGGCGTGCCCTTACTCGGCCACCCGTCTGCACGTCCACCCGTTCACCCAACTCGTTCACCCATGTCGCCACAAGACTTCACCCGAGTCACCACAAGACTTCACCCAGTTCACCCGAACGACCTCACCCGACTCGCCCCAATGACTTCACCTGGGTCGCTCGACGACCTCACCTGGCACACTTGAACGACCTCACCCAGTTCGCCCACGTTTCTTGCCCGACGACCTCGCCCAAGTTCTCCCTAAACAACCTCGCCCGAGTTCTGCCCAAACGAATTTTCTGGACGACTTTCTTGAACAAATTTCTTGAACGAATTTCTTGAACGACTTTCTTGAACGATTTCTCGAACGCGTTTCTCGAACAACTTTCCTGAACGATATTTCCAAATGAATTTTCCACCCGAGTTCCGCCCGTCGTGCGGGCTCATCCATGCACTTTAGAACTCCTTGTTTGAACTCGTGTTGATTGAATGATGGTCATTTGCCTCCAAACATCCTCCAATATATACGGGCGGGTGGTGGGTTTTATCACCCGGCCGACCCACACCAAGCACCAAGCCGACTTGTTCATAATGCGAATTCTCACCCATGAGGTAGGTCGGCCCTCCCAACTCGTGGGACTGGCCCCTCATCGCTCGCCCAACGCCATATAAACTCGTCCAAGGTTCGTTTCATTTCATATTTCGCACGTCCTTTGCACGATGGAGTCGCCCTGCTTGTCACATGGACCACAGGTCCTAACACCCAGGGTGAAAATTATGGATTCTATATAGATAAAGTGATTCTTCCAAACCCTAGCAGGTGTTGGTAAGCATTCCAAAACTGTAACTAGGATCCCCAATGTCACACCCCTAGGCCGGCGGTATTCTTTCAATCGCTCTTGGCGAGGTGCGACACCACCGAACACTTTTTTTCACCAATACTTATGTTCGTGGACTACGCCTAACCACTTATCCTACTTAGTTTGTGTTTTGCAACCAAGTAATTATTATGTTTCTTTTATACCAATGAACACCCATACACATTCATTATCATTTGCAATTATACAAGAGAACACAATTGCACAGTATAAAGGGAGGGGAAACTCCCTGAATAATGAGTCTGCCCAAATAATATATTATGCAGTCTTTCAATATTACAAAGCTTTACATGTATACTTGGAAACACCAAGTTTCATACTTAGCTAATTTTACAACTTCACCACACCTCCGTGTGATAACCAGGATCCTTTGCCCAAGTCCGGCGGGCGCGCCCTCACACGAGCTGCCATTCGCACTTCACAACCGAACCTTGTTCTTTTTGCACGACGGGTGGGTGACCTCACACGAGTCACCTGTGCCCACCTTTGCACAACCAGTGGGCGAACTCACCCAAGAACGCCTTTGAAATATGGGCGGGCATGCCCTCACACGAGTCACCACCCATGCCCAACAACCACCGCCTTCACCCGAGTTCTACCGCACCTTTTACTCCTGCACGAAGAATGGACGCCTCCACCCGCGCCGTCAACCAATAAACGAACGATGGGTGCTCCTTTCCCACGCCTTTCCACCCGATATAACTTTCTGCGATATCCCATGTGGCCTCTCCCAAGGTTGGGCGCATAGAGCTGCGCCACTCTTTGTTGCAACTACACTTCCAATCTTCGCACCTATTCCTTGTATCTCTTGTGAATGCGTTTGAATGTTTGATCGATTGATGATGCTCCAAATGATCCCTCCACACGCATAATATATATGCTCCACGGATGGTTGTTCCACCCCTCGGTTGACCTTTGTTGTATCATTCAACCGACGCCTTCAGTTTGCTATTTGCTTGGTTGGCCCATCAACCAACGCCCGAACATAAACTTTTCCATTGTCGGCTTGTCTTGATGAATGCCCTCGTCCATCCTTATAAACATATGACTCACTCCTCACTTGCACGCGCACTCCAAGTGTTCGCTTGGTCATCTTTGTTAACTCGTGCACTTAAACTTTCGCACTTCATACCAGCAAATGAGTCAAGAACTGTAGGTCCTTACATCCTCCTCCACTTGAAGTCGTTGTCATCCTTGAAAAAATCGCATCCTAGTAGCCACCCACCAAGATCAAGATTATCATATCCGAACAATTTTATCCATGATATCAACTCTTCCAAATACTACCAACATCCTTGCAACATATGTAGAACCACCATCTCCATCATGTCTCATCCCTCTGTAGTCTACCTGTCAAGATACTCCACTTGATACGGACATTTGTCTGCACAAATTTCAACTCATGTAGAACCAACTCATGCCAACACACCTCTGCACATTGGTAGCCCTCATGACTCGAACTAGTTGGGTAGTTAATCCAACCATACGCCCAAACCACAAGAATGCACATCCTTATGCCACCATAAGTCTTTCCCTCACTTCTGCTACATCTTGGACTCATCAAGAATCTGTCTAATTCCCATGTTTAGGGCCATGGAATTTCCATCCCATCTACAACATGTTCAGCCCATGGCCTTGTTGCACAAGAGTGTACAACCTCTCCATTGGCTCATACATCTCCATGTCATAAAAACACCTGCACAACATCCTTTACTTCGGCATTCCCATAGAATGTCCATGGATGACACCTCTACACATGCTCTTGCATAATGTCCCTGCATAACTATCATGCTTCATATCTCCAACCTGATGTCCATGACTCTAGTTGTCCATGATGTCCTACCCATGTAGACTCCATCCCAACATCTGGCCATTTGCATTCAAGTCTGCAATCTATCATAAAGAAGCCTCCTCCTAAGGCCCCTTGTTAAGTTGGTGCAGCCCCCTCCAATCAAGGTCCCTGCACCAACCTATCTCCAAGGTTGTCTATAGAGAAAGGAGGGCTAGCAAGTTTCCTCCCTGACTTTCATCCACCCATGTATCATATTGATGTTGTGACTTCAAATATTTGTGCACAGGCTCAATCTCCTCACATGTACACCCAAGCTCCTGAAGCTTGTCCTTCGTCAACTGAAAGTCATATATGCCGACAGCATACCCGCAAACATCCACTATACCAGCCGGATCTCTACCTCCATAATCTTCTCCAACCACTGCCTCTGAAGTAGTGCTCGGACTCCCTTCTTTCGAAACTCCATTGTGCAGATCATTAGTAGAAGTTGTCTCTGTAAAGTGCTCCAAGGTTCATGAGATTGAACTCTCACTTACTTCATTCTTCCTCGCTCTTGCAATGAAGTCAATCAACTTCCCTTCCTTCGTTATTTGAGTCGCACTCCCAAGTCATCTTTCCTCCACATCCTCATGCTTCACATTCAGATCTTTGGGATACAAAGTCATAGAATTCATCCTCAGTCTATACCCCGAGCAACTCCTTCTATTCATCAGCACCATCATGGTTCTTCCTTCAGCTGTAATCAAGAGAATGTCCCAGTCCACCATTGGTATGGCTTGTACAAGCCTCATGAAATCTTGCCCCAACACCATAGAATGATCATCCATGTCCACGATCCTCAAGTCAAACTTCCCAAACCACGATCCCACTCTCACTTGACTGTTTTCCATGACACCAACAACAACTTTCATGGTAGAGTTGACTTCTTTGAAAGCACTCCATTCCCTCTCCATATTTGCTTTCTTTCTAAAAGACTTTTCTGCTTCTCTGCTTAAGAAGCTATGAGTAGCTCCTGTCTCCACCAAAGCTACAAATCTCTTGTCCTTCACGGTCACCTGCACAAAAGTCAGCTTCAAGGAATAACCTCCTTCTGTTGGCTTTGTCTTGTGTCTCACATCAACAACCTTCTTCAAGAATTCGGCCTCAGAAGTGCCAATTGGCTTGTGCTCCAACTTGACATTCCTCTGAAGGTACTTTACTTCCTTTCTTGACTTTTCTAAGCAACTGGATCCTGGTCTAGCTTGATTCCTTTCAAGCTCGTCCTCCATCACATTCTGCTCAAGTGCACCAACCAAGTGTCCATTGACTACCTTCATAGAACTAAGCTTTCGAACATCCTCTGGATTGTCTCGGTAGTGAGTTCCCAGCCTGTCAATGTAGTTGAACTCTTCCTGCTCAATTACAATGATCTTCTTACCAAGAAACTTCTTCTTTATCTCCTTCTCAATTTGCTTGATTTCAGCTTCCACCATGGCACTTTTCTTCTTTAACCAGGCTCTTTCATCGAAGAGCTCTTGAAGAACAAGACCACTTTGTCGAATCTCCTCATCAAGTTCCTTGAGTTCACCATCTATCGTACTCCCGCATTGGCTTTTGAGTTCTTCAAGTTCTTTTAGTTTCGAACAGCCTTCTCGAATCTTCATATTCTCAGCCTTCATCGAAACCCAGTTAGAACTCCATCGACCCATTTGTTCCAACACTTTGTACCGGAAGACTTTACTTGCATTATGGCTAGATTCACCTGTTGTAGGTTCATCCACCATCTTTGCTTTTCAGCCTTCTCCAAGTTCCCTGCAAGACATGAACCAACTCTTGTTCCACTTGTATGTGAAACCAAATTCCTTCGCCTGCAAGTATCTGTCACCAACTATTAAGTTCCTAAGTGTGAATACACTCCAGCTTCCTGCAAGACTTCTCCAAGTCTTCAGACTAGCTCTGATACCAACTGTCACGCCCCTAGGTCGGCAGCAGTCTTCCAACCACTCTTGGCAAGGTGCGGCACCACTGAACACTTTCTTTTCACCAATACTTATGTTCGCGGACTACGTCTAACCACTTATCCTACTTAGTTTGTGTTTCGCAACCAAGTAATTATTATGTTTCCTTTATACCAATGAACACCCATACAGATTCATTATCATCAACAATTATATAAGAGAACACAATTGCACAGTATAAAGGGAGGGGCAACTCCTTGAACAATGAGTGTGCCTGAATAATATATTATACAGTCTTTCAAAATTAAAAAGCTTTACAAGTATACTTGGAAACACTGAGTTTCATACTTAGCCAATTTTACAACTTCACCACACCTCCGTGTGATAACTAAGATCCTTTTCCCAAGTCGAGCAGGCGCGCCCTCACACGAGCTACCTTCTGCACTTCACAACCGAACCTTGTTCTCTTTGCATGACGGACGAGTGACCTCACTCGAGTCACCAGTGCACACCTTTGCACAACAGGTGGGCAACCTCATCCAAGAACGCCTTTGAACGATGGGCGGGCATGCCCTCACACGAGTTGCCACCGGCGCCCAACAACCGGCGCCTTCACTCGAGTTCTACCGCAGCATTTACTCCTGCACGAAGGATGGACGCCTTCACCTACGCCCTCAACCGATAACCGAATGACGGGTGCTCCTTGCCCATGCCTTTCCACCCGCTAAAACTTTCTGCGATATCCAGTGTGACCTCGCACGAGGTTGGGCGCATAGAGCTGCGCCACTCTTTGTTGTGGCTACACTTCCAATCTTCGCACCTATTCCTTGTATCTCTTCTGAATGCGTTTGAATGTTCGATTGATTGATGATGCTCCAAATGATCCCTCCACTCGCATAATATATACGCTCCACAGAGGGTCGTGCCACCCCTCGGCCGACCTTTGTTGTATCATTCAACTGATGCCTTCAGTTTGCTATTTGCTTGGTCGGCCCATCAACCAATGCCTGACAAAAACTTTTCCATTGTCGACTTGTCTTGATGAACACCCTCGTCCATCCTTATAAACATATGACTCGCTCCTCACTTGCACGCGCGCTCCAAGTGTTCGGTCGGTCATCTTTGTTAACTCGTGCGCTCAAACCTTCGCACTTCGCACTGATGGACGAGTCAAGAACCGCAGGTCCTTACACCCAGGATGGAAATTACGGATTTTATAGAGATGCAGTGATTCTTCCAACACCCCCCTCAAACGCAACTTGGGGGAATTGAACCTGGTCCAAGCTCTGATACCATGTGGAGGTTTGTCGTTACACCAAAACCCACAGGTGTTGGTAAACGTTCCAAACCAGTGACTAGGATCCCTGGGTGGAAATTATGAATTCTATAGAGGTGCGGTAATTCTTCCAACAAATATTGGTAGATAGAGCAATTTCATCACCATCATGTTCCAAGATTGTTGTGGCTGTTTCCCAGATTCGTTTTCCATTTCCACGTAGCCATAGATCATCCATTTCTTGACACTTTCCTTTGCTTGGAAGACTAGCCAGGTCACCGGCTTCGAAAGACAATGAGTCCTCTTGAAGACGGTTAAAATTACAAGCATACGCCTATTACATATAGAAGCTCAGTTTAAGTTATTCCATAACTAAGCTTGGGCAGTTTAAGTTATTTCATAACCAAGCTTGGGCTGACCAGGTCCGAGTTTATCTTCGAGTATTTACAAAGTTGATTGAGTTTACTCGAAGCAAATATATAGCTTTGGGAGTTGAAAATGAACAAATTTTATTATAACATATAGTCTGTCCCTATTAAGGTAGGGTATTACGTATAGAGATTTAGAATTTACTTTAATCCACCTCATTTCGACAACAATCATGTTATTTGCCAAATAAATATACAGCGATTGCATTTATGGAATTTATTTCATTTATTTCATAAGATTGATAATTGTTACGTGAGGGAGGTAGTCATGGCATGACAATTATGGGCTATTATAAATTGTTTGTATATTAGGAGTTGATTTCATCACGTAAGTTGGAAAACATGAATTTGTTTCCCGGCTGTTGAGCTGTAACCTCAATATTTTTTTTCTCGTATTACAGTGCACCACAATATTGTACGTTTTTCTTCTTCAGATTCAGCAATATCTTTGCAGTTGATGGTATCATATATTTCAATTTAAATATCATGTCGAAAGATTGACGATTTGGTCATTTGATTCTAGTTGCGGAATGGAAACAACCGTCGTTCGTTCTTTGATTTCATTTCTCGCCGGATGAGAACTTTCGACTTTTTTTTTTTTTTTTTAATGTATGTCAACAAATATGTGTGTTTCTTCCATCATCCAGCTTCCTATACGAAGAACATTATCTTCGATGAAGCACCACTATATTGTTCTAGGGCTATAGTATAGCGTCAAGAGCTATTAGATGTTTGCTGTCCTAGGATTCAAATCTCGCTCATTCATATCCTTGGAGATGGGGAAATGTATGTGAATTGTTATTAAAAATGTTTTTAAATGTTTATAATAATCTTTGTTAAAAAAAAAAATCTTTTTTTGGATGATAGATTCTCAAAATATTATAAAATATTTTAGAAATATAAGTAAAATTATAATAATTAAAAAATTAATGGTTTAATCTTTCTTCACTCTCAAATTCAAAAAATCTAAAACAAACATAGATTCAACTCAATGTAACTAACCAAATTCAATGCAAGTTACAGTTAAGCAACATGAATAAACCAATTAACCAATCTCTCTCGATGGCATTCAACGTTGTTTATTTTTAGGGAAATTGTTCTTAAACCAATATAAGGAAAAAAAAATGCACTTAACTCAAGTTTTTTGTTTTTTTGGTGGCAAAAAACAACACTCACTATATTTTGGGCTTTTGTTTTTGGGAGAACACCAATATTGCATTTTGGATTTGCTTAAGGAGATAACCAATAATATGTTTCAAGTTCAGAACAATCAATTTTGTTTCTATTAAAATAGTTTTCTTCATAAAATTATTTTTATTAAAGAATTATCAATATTGTA
>APFE030426818.1:4338-32203 GCA_000404065.3 Pinus taeda | reverse complement strand
AAAATAAGTGTTCTTCCAAATAAACTATCCAAAAAGAACTTACCCCATAATTTAAATAATAACTTGGTGTGACTCTCTTTCCAAAATTTTCCACGAACAAGTAGTTTTGACCATATTAGTTAATCATGTCAATGAATACTTTTTTCAATCTGGACAAGAAGTTTATTTATTATTATCTATTTATTTTTAAATTCTGATTTTTAAGTTCACTATAATAAGCATACATTACGTGCTTTAACTAAAAAGGAAAATTTAACATCTTTTATTCCATATATCAATGAATAAGAATCATTCCCGAATCGTTAAGAATTAGTTTTAGTAATAACGAACTACTTATAATATTAATATCACTAAACGCTTTTAAGAATATATAAAGTTCAAGGCAATAGTGTTTTATTAATGGATTGCATTATAGAACTATCCCGATGGGTTATGGATTCTCGATGGGAGTTGATTACTTTCTATTTTGTTTGGTCAGCCGGTTCAGCATGTAACTGCAGTGAGAAGTGCGTTGGACTGAAAGGACGATGTGCGTTATCCGGCTATGGTAGCAGGGGGGCACTTATTAAGAAAATCGTATGTCCCTCCGTTGGATGCTACGCTATATCCATAGCCCAAGGAGTCCTGGCCTGCTTCGGAGCGTTATAAGTAGATATCTAAATGTAAATTAAAATGCATTTTTAAAAGGAAGCATGATTGTTAATAACATTACATTTAGTTTTTCCCTTATAGGGTGCTAATTTAGAAAGGATGGGATGGTTGTTGTGATTCTATTTTTAGGGTAATCAATCTCCCAATTAATGTGGGAATGTGGGAAGTCATATGTGGTCAAAATTTTGGAGTGGATCTTGGGCCATGGCGTGTCGAGTTGGTGGGCTAATTTAGAAAGGATGGGATGGTTGCTGTGATTCTATTTTTAGGGTAATCAATCTCCCAATTAATGTGGGAATGTGGGAAGTCATATGCGGTCAAAATTTTGGAGTGGGTCTTGGGCCATGGCGTGTCGAGTTGGTGGTTTAGCTTGTGAGGTGAATGCGAGAGCTGAGTGTTATTTCTCGGTTTTAAGAAGCATACAGTTTGAACAAAGAAATGGGGGAGCTTTCCCAAGATGGACTTTTTTAGTGATTTGCTTGAGGAACGAGGATTTGGGGGTAGCCTCTTGATGGTGTGTGGAGTTAGTGTTCCGGGTTCGTGTTTTATGTTCGTTCACAGAGTGGTTTGCCCTTTTTAACGGGTTAGAGAATTTGTTTTGTAAGTTTTCTTTGTCGGACCAACTTAGTTGTTGGTCTAGAATTCTCGAGAATTTGTTTGAGGTGCACATCTTTTTTAGCGCTCGGTTGTGAAGTTTCTCTAGAATGTGAGTCTCTCTCTTATTCTATCTCGGGTCTTAGTGTTTCTAGGTTTGTGCTTTTGCAATTTTTTACATACGTAGTTTCTACAATGGGTGGTTCTCTCTATCTATGGCGTCGGACTCTCGAACAGGGATTGTGTCTTGGGTCTTTGGTTAATGGGTAGTAGCTAGTATGGTGTTGTGGGGTGGTGTTATCATGGTCAAATGGTTGAGGAAATAAAGCCAATTGTTGAATTTATTTCACTCCCTGCTTGCTCAAGTGGCTTGCTATCTAAATTTAGTCATTGCATTTGGGGTTATTGTGACGAATTGGTGTGTTGGTGTCCTAAACCAGTCAAGAGGGAAAGGGTTTTCTCTATATGTCCTTTTGCAAGTAGGGGTAATTTCCATAGGGACTCAAATCAACCCATTTACAACGTCGAGATGCCACCAAGGTAGAGACAGAGAAGAATAAGAAGTGGAGGGGGCACTTCTTAGCTTGGGTAGAGGGGAGCGAGTTTGTTTTCTCAAGAGTTGGTGACATCTTATTTTAACATAGTTTCACAATAAGTGTATCTAGAGATAAGAGAGTTAGAAGCAAAGGTGAGATAATAAAGGAAGTCATTGTATGATTTGGAATTGCTTGAGGACTTGGATGGGTGGGTTCTAGACCCTGACCATAGAAAAGGTAGAAATAAACAATATATGAACTCAATAGATCTTCATTAGCAAATGAGGACATTGTTGGGCTTTGTTCTCAGAGACAAACAAGTTGAAAAGTACAACATCTTTGCTTCTTTGGAAGATATTAAGACGATGTTGAAGAATATTTGCTTTTGTGTTGATGGGGTTCATGCCCACCTAAGGCATGTAGAGATTCATGTTCCTTATGAATCAAAATGAGGAGACCTTGATGAGCCCCCAGGCTCAAGTGCACATGCTCCTGCAAATTTATCTACCTTAGATGGAGACCAGTGCACAAGGGTCAAAGGGGAGATAGTTTGGTCTTCTCCCTGATTTTTTGTTATTGTGTTCTAGTTTGTCTTGTATGGGAAGTTCTAGCTTGAGATTACAGTGACATCTTGAGTCCTCACCTTAGTTTTGTTGTGGTTGTGGTTTCTTCCAGTTTGCGACGACTATTGTTTTGTTAGGTCTTGAGTGTTTACCTTGTTTCTTGTAGTTTTGGCTTTTGGCATTGGTAGAGGCCCTATGTCTATTGGTCTTGTGAATGTAGCCTCTCTCTAGTTATCTATAATCTTTGGTCTGAGAATATTAAGCACTGGTGGGAAGATTTTTGGAAATTTTCGTATATGTGGCAAGGGTTGAGATCTTTAGGTGGAACTCCCTCTGCCAAGATCAATATATCTATGTATTTCATATTCCATGATTAATACAAATTTTTGAAATTTACAAAAAAAACAACAATAACATTACATCAATTTTTTTATATTTTGATTTTTTGTATATTAATTTTAAATATTATATTAAATGATAAAAAAATTATTATTTATGATGAGTTTCATCATTAGGAATTAAAGCTGAATAAAGATATTTATATACAAATTTCAATTATAATTAGAAAGAAAAAAATAAGTAAATTGTTTAAAATAAAAAAGTTATGAAATGATAAAATATACAATTTTCAATTATAATTAGAAAGAAAAAACATTAAGTAAATTGTTAAAATAATAAAGTTATGAACAATGATAAACATTATTTTAAAAATAGTGGAAAAAACTCACCCATAGTTTAATTTGTGTTAAAGTAATGTAATGAGTTTGAATACATTAAAAACTCTTAGGTTTTTTTTATAAAAAATATTAAAATTAATTAAAAAATTTAGCTTGTATTATAAAAGATATTGAAATTGATGAAAGGGGAGAGAGAAACGTTAGGATATTGTTTTCCTCTCATTTTGGTTAAAACTACTACAAAGTGGGCTAGGAAAATGGCTTCTAGACTATAAGCTAATTTAAAAACTAACTAGATTAGGATGACAACCTAGTCAAGCTTATTTAATTTTTTTACTTATTCAAGATATATGATATAAGTAAGATGGCATGAATTCATAATATAAAGTATAAGATACAGAAAAGAATGAATATTATTTTATTATGATAATGAAAAATATTACTTATAAATGACACTTTGATAATATTTGCTATATAAAAACGGCCTTAGATCTAGCTTAAGGGAGGTTTCGTTCCCTCCTAGCATGCTCTAATTCTAAGTTTTGTAGTAAAACTGTGATCCTTAATTGTAGAGGAAATATCAATACGGTGGAGACAATTTATGTTGGAATTCTAAGTTTTGTAGTAAAACTGTGATCCTTAATTGTAGAGAAAATATCAATAAGGTGGAGACAATTTATGTTGGAATTTAGAACACAAAAACTTATTTTGGATTGTGGATGAAATTAGTGACTTTAATAGCTTTATTTAAAAGAAAAACAATGGAATTTTGTTTAGAGATATCTTCAATGTGGATATCTTCAATGTGAACTATCTCATTACATTAATGAAGTAATAGGATAAGGATAAGTAGTGATGGCTTTATCTAGCACTTTATATAGTAACAACATCCTCATAAAGTATAAATTTGGAAATAATGCTATTTTTATATGATGCACAAGCATTAATGAGCAACAAAAATACCAGTTTTCTAGTTTGAGGCTATAATGAAAATCTTTAAAGTTTTAACAAATTGTACATGATTGGAAAAGTAATAAAACACTCACTATAAATTTATGGTAAAATTTAGAGTATGAATTGGCACATTATGACAAGAATGTAGTACAATATTGAAAGAATGTAGTACATTATGACAACGGAAACTACACATGACAAAATAGATGAGCTATAGGCCAATAACAATTCTTCCTTTATGTATGAGCTCAAGACAAAATTGTATTGTTGAAACATGTAATCAATTTTTTTTCCACAAACCATTAAGAAATAACAAGGAAAATAATAGAAGCATCTCATCAATTTATTTTCCAAAAACCATTAAGAGAGAACTAGGCAAGTAATAGGTTGTCAAAAAGTAGGGTTAACCCCAGAAGGAAATAGAGTACCACTTGCAAATAGTCAACCAATAGGGTAACTTATCTACATAACCCCAAAACCAACAAGGTGAGAATACCCTAGGGGCCATGGCATCCTAAGATCATATCATAGTATATTAGAGTGTCACATTATTATTCATGAAGAAATAATTTATTGATGAAGAAATAAAGAGTAAGGAGGACCCAATGAAATTTCATAAATGTGGCCTATACCACATTTGATATGAATACATGGGAGGGAAAAATATCAATCGTAAGTAATGTCTAATCACAACAACTAAAGTCCGATTGAGTAAATAAGGGGGACTAATGTCTAGAAAGAGTTAATTATTAGGAAACGCATCATAATTGGCTCACGGAATATCATGAGATTACATCTAAAGTTGGATCTTAGTTACCAATGTAGCCTAAACAAAAGAATTGATGAAATTAAAATGATGGATAAGAGCAAAAAATTTAGGCGTGAAATTTGGCGAATGAGCTATATTTTGAGCATTTTCTTAAAAAAATATTCATCAATTTCATTAAAAAAGGACTAGTTTATATATATATATATAATATATATATATATATATATATATATATATTTATGATTTAATGGGTGATATTGGCCAAAAATTACCGATTTTAATAGTAAATTACATGTCTTTTATTGAATACCCCTTTACATTCTATACTTATGAGTTTCAAACTAGAATAGTCACCTACAATACTATATATAAGAAAAATAGTAAGTTCCTAAAAAACACCTTGGATCGTTCTAAAAAAATTCAAAAACTATTGAAAAGTGAAACACATGTACAAGGTCTTCAACTGGAGCTAAACACTAGAACTATAAATAGTGTATGATTTTTAATCATGTATTACTGAGCTAGACTTTATCATATGAGAAACTGCTAGGCCATAAGAGGAACTAGTAAGTCGTCATCATAATATTTTAATCTCAAAGGCTATCAGAAGTTACGATACAACTCGCTAGCCTATCTTGTCTCCTATTCCTAGCTATCTTTTGTAATCAAAGCCTAGCCTATTGGATGCCTATTGAAAAATGGTTTTCCACTTAATTAACTAAGTTACGATACAACTCGCTAGCCTATCTTGTCTCCTATTCCTAGCTATTTTTTTGTAATCAGAATGCCTATTGAAAAATGACTATCCACTTAATTAACTAACTTCGAAAACCAAAAACTTGTTTTTGAACAAATAACTTTTTTTGTTTTTGTTGTGGTCATGCAACTTTGCAAATACCCAAATGAGCATGGAACTATGCAAATACCCAAAAGCATCAAGCATGGGGGCACTCACTTGATCTTGGAATAGAACAAGAGGAAATAGTAGACTTGTCTACGACCATACTAGTGATGTTGATAGTTTTTTCCTCTATTTTGTTTCATAGTTAAATGAAACTAATATTTAGGCTTCTTATATTCCATCTGCAAACAATGGGCATTGGATATATGTGAAAATAAAAATCTTGTAGAGTACGTGGCTTTTCTCTATGCAAAGACATGCAAGCTAATGGATAATGAGAATAACGATAGATGTTCAGCAATCGTTATTATGAATGGAAATAACAATATAAATGTTTGGCACTGTGCCCTCTTAGCTTTCTTAAACCTAAAACCATTACTACTCTCTTGAAGTCGTGCCAATCAATCATGTCCATTTCCCTTCTATGATCTCCCTCAATATTTGTGCATATGCTAATCTCATCCCCATCATATTCCAAGATTCTTGTGTTTGTTCCAAAATTTTTGTGCTTATTTCCAGGATTTGTTTTCCATCTCCACCTACCCATATATCATGCATTTCTTGACATTGCAAGAAACTTTCTTCTACTTGTGAAACTAGCGATGAAATTTGCACTAACTACAACCAGCTTCATTCATCTTGAAATTCGATTATAGGTTATTGGCTTTGAACAACGACTAGTCATCTCTTAAAGAAGGTTAAATTTTCAAACATATATGACGTAAGCTCCTTTGGTGGCCTACTTAAATTTACCCAGTACCTCTTTTCCTATTCACAATGCTCTGTCACGTTCAAAATACTTATGTAAAACTTTGGAACCCTTTTTTTTTTCTTACTCACGTCTCCTTACTATGTCCGCAAGCTTAACAACAAAATTCAAAATAGACTTGGGGTCCACATGCATTACCTATCATCAGACTTAAAGATAGGTTGGGGAGTCAAGATTTTGTTTCATGCCCTTACCTCTTAACGACCTTGAACATTCTTGAAGGCTAACTGCCCGACTAGCCCACCAGAAGTCAAAGTCAGCTGCGTTCAATACTTGGTGGTCACACACATAGGCCTCACTTATTGTGGAGGCCTCACTACCCAATTATGGTCCACCCTAGGTTAGTCAATAAATATTCTATGATCGGTAATCGTAATCACACTATTCAATATTCGATGGTTTGGGCTGGAGGTTAAGACGAGCACCTCGCGTTGTTGGAACTACTACACACTTACATGCGGACTCTTAGTTAGAGCATGTGACTACATGAAACTACTACACATCTACATGCAGACTCTTAGTTAGAGCATGGGACTGCATCCAAGATTCCTTTTGCATGATTTACTCCTTGAATTACTCCTTCTTTAACTCTGCAACTGGTTAGTTCTTCTGCATGATTTACTCCATGATTGGCTCCTTCTTTCACTTTGCAACTGGTTTGTTATCTCCGGAACTTGTTGTAGGTGTTGATTCTTCTCATTGATCACCACTATGGTGCATTACCTTGGGATCTTCACCCAGTAATGCTATATCATGAGCATTGTAACATATTTTCGTATGAATCATTATTGTGTTCTTCCAATTTTCTTTTAGTATTTTTTCTCTGCAAAGCTGTGTGTTCAACCTTTACTAGCTAGATTCATCTGTGCAAGTTTTCTAACACATTTACATGGTATTAGAGCCCACAGGTTGCTTGATAAAAGGTGAACCAATACTTTATTTTGTAGGTATTACATCTTGGAGATCAAAGATTGACAGAAAAATGGAGTTTGCCAAAGCATCGATCCTAACACCGTACAACTATCATGAATGGAAGGACCAAATGGCTTGATACCTTCATCATAAAGGGTTTTACAGGATTACCATGGCTACAGAAGTGGAATCCACTTCAGCTACAGAGAAATCCAAGTATCTCAATTGTATGGATGAGGCCCACAGATCCATATGCATGTGCATCTCCCTAGAGTTGCAGTTTCATCTATCTGCCTGCAATACTACCAATGCGATTTGGAAAAAGGTTGAAGATCTCTACGGGAAACAGGATGAGATGAAAGGACATCTTCTCGAAGTGGAGCTGTTGTCATTGGATCCACGAAACTATGACAAAATTGAAGACTTCTTCACCAAATTAATGATCTATTACTACAACAGAAGGGTTGTGGAATTGACAAATCTAAGGAGGAGAGTTACCAAGTTCTCTCTATTATGTCAAAGTTCGGATAGGAATACTCTGTCTTTGTGTCTACATTTCATTCAGTAAGGCTCGCAACAATTAAATCCTACATTATGCCTTCTCTCAAAGAATTTATGGAGTCCCTTACTTTTGAGGAAGATAAACTCATTGGCATGGGGAAAACCAAACCTCCAAAAGTGCATGCACTTGCTCTGCATGATGGAAACCACAATTAAAATCACAGATCTGATTCAAATTAGAAAAATTAGTAGAAAAAAGACAAGGGAAAAGCGCATTACCATCCAAAGAAGGAAGTGTACACCAAGACCTTCAATGACCCCTCTGGCTCGAGAAATGAGAAAGGGAAGAAAGGAAACAGATGCACCTGCTATCAAAGAGGATTCCATCCAGAATACTCTTGCATGAAGAAACAAATTTACCAAATGGAAAAAATCCTTCAGAAGAGAAACCTTGGGGACCACATCCCTGAGGCCGCCAAGAAGAAAACTGAGGATCCGCCACGTGGGAAAGGTAACAATTTTCATGCTTTAGTTGCAATTAATTATTATCCTGATGCATGGATTATAGATTCTGGTGCATCACATCATATCGCTGCTGCAAAGGAGGTCTATTCCTCTTTGGATGCATGCAAAGGACCTCCCATCCTCATGGGAGATGACTCACCTATTGAGGTCACCGAAAAAGGTAGAGTGGAACATTTACACGGAAGCTTTGAAGATGTGCTTCATGTTCCAAAACTTTCGGTAAACCTGCTTTCAGTTTATCAGATCACTCATTCTGGCACTAGAAAGAGAGTGGAATTCACTCCAGATGTAGTGAACATATATGATCTACATAATAGCTCCAAAATTGCAACTAGTGAGGTAAACATTGGAGCCAGACTATATACATTTTCTGAATTTATTGAATCTGAATCCTCCTTATTACTTACACACGTTGATGATAGTAGTAGGCTTTGGCACGAGAGGTTTGGTCACTTAAATTTTAGGTATATGCAGCAGCTAAGCAAGAATGAGATGGTGGAAGGCTTGCCAAATATCAGTTTCTCTAAAGGAGCTTGTGAAGGGTGTGTCCTTGGCAAACATCCCAGAGAAAATTTTGACACCAGCAAGACTCACAGAGCATCCTCTCCTCTAGATCTGATCCATATTGATCTTATGGGGTCTTGTCCTCATCCTTCCATCAACAAAACAAGGTATGTGCTTACATTTATTGATGATTTCTCACGGTATACTTGGGTGTATCTTCTCAGGGCCAAATTTGAAGTTTTTGCACACTTTGAAGATTTAAAAGCACTAGTTGAGACACAGTCAGAGAGAAAGATCAAATCCCTCCGTACAGAAAATAGGGGGGAATATGTTAACAAAGCACTTCAGAACCTTTTCCTTCAGTCCAGCATACAGTTGTAGTACACAGTTCCATACACTCTGCAGCAGAACCGACTTGCTGAGAGAAAGAACCAATCCCTCAAAGAGATGGCTTCCTGCATGCTGCATGCTAAGTCACTGTCTCATAAGCTATGGGCCGAAGCACTTAATTGTGCTAACTACATCTAGAATATATCTCCTCATAGGTCTGTCAAGGATTAGACCCCCTTTGAGGCTTGGAGTGGCACTAAACCGGAGGTCACCCAATTCTGTGTTTTTGGCTCCAAAGCATGGGCCAGGATCCCATCTAAAAAGGGGAAAGCTCTTGATCCACAGAGCATTGAGTGCATCTTTGTTGGATACCCTGATGGTGTGAAGGGATACCGACTCCTGATTCCCTCTACTAATAAACTCATCATTAAGCGAAGTGTCAAATTTGAGGGAAGTCTCTCGCATGCACCTCAATCACCGCATGCAGACACCTTTTATCTACCTCATGTCCGAGATGATGACTCAGTACACTCAGATGCAGATATAGAGCATGCAGATGCCAAGGTAGAGCATGCAGATGTAGAGACAGAGTCTTCAGATACAAATCTAGTGCATGAAAATGATGATCCACATCAAAGTCCAGATCAGGCTTCCAGCAGTGAATCATATTCCCCTGTCATAAATCAGAGAACAAGGAGCTTAAGTGAGAGATATGCACAAGACCACCCAGCTGCTAGAAATGGTCTTGTGGGGGATAATTCTGATCTACAGAGGACTAGCTCAGAGTTTATTGATCCTCCTCTTGTCCTCACTACCACTGAACCATCACCATCCTGGCATTGTCATTTGGTTCAGTCTTCTGATCCACAGTCTTATGTTGAGGCTATTGGGCATCCATCTTGGGAGTTTGCCATGGAGGAGGAGTATAACACCCCTCCTCGAGAACCAGACTTCGGATCTGGTCCCTGTTCCTTCAGGAAGGAAACATGTCCGATGCAAATGGGTCTACCGGACCAAGAGTGCTGTAGATGGGAAAATCACCAGACGGAAAGCAAGGCTAGTAGCGAAAGGCTTCCAACAAGTGCATGGCATTGATTATGATGAGACCTTTGCTCCAGTAGCAAAGATGGATTCCATACACCTTACACTTGCCATTGCAGCTACCCAACAGTGGGAAATACATCAGATGGATGTGAAGAATGCCTTTCTTCAGGGGTACCTATTTGAGGAGATCTACATGGAGCAGCCACATGGTTTCACTCAGGATTCATCTTTGGTCTGCAGACTGAAGAAATCTCTCTACGGCCTTAAGCAGGCCCCGAGAGCTTGGTACGACAAGATGGATTCTTTTCTCTTATCACAAAAATTTGAAAGATGTAAGTCTGATCCGAACGTTTAAATGATTAGGACACATCATTCTCTTCTTATCTTAGTTTTGTATGTAGATGATCTCCTAATCACTGGCAGCTCGGCTTCAGCCATTGCTACAGTTAAGAGGGCCTTGCATGATAGGTTCTTGATGACGGACATGGGACCATTACACTTCTTTCTTAGTCTTGAGATTAGCTAGGATGCCACAGGCATCAAACTCTGTCAGGCTAAGTATGCACGAGATCTCCTCAAGAGATTTTGCATGACTGACTGCAAGCTAGCACCGACTCCTTTTCTGTCTCGTGTCTGCCTTGAGGATGGAGGTGACACTCCATTAGTTGACAACACTCTCTATCGACAACTAGTGGGGAGCTTATTGTACCTCACCCAATCCAGACCAGATCTCTCATATGCAGTAGGGGCAGTTTCTAGATACATACAGGAGTTGCATGAGCTACACTAGAATGCTTCCAAGCGCATCTTCCGATATGTGTAGGGCACCATCACCTTCGAGATTCACTATGTAGCAGGCACTGCATTGAATCTTCTTGTCTTTACAGATTCTGATTGGGCAGGAGATAGCATTGATTGCAAGTCCACCTCTCGATATTCACTCAGTCCAGGATCTAGCCCTATCTGTTGGTCAAGCAAGAAGTAGGCTACTATTGCTCTCTCTTCAGTTGATGCCGAGTACAGAGGAGTAGTCAACATCACCATTCAGGCTCTGTGGCTACAACACTTCCTCACTGAGTTGGACGTCCAGTTCTACTAGCCCATTGTCATCTGGTGTGACAACCAGAGCACTCTCAAATTTTGCAGGGATCCAGTACAACGGCAGTGGACGAAGGACATAGAGATCCAAATGCACTACATCACAAACTTAGTACATGATTGAGTAATTGATTTGCAGTTTTGTCCCTCAGTAGAACAAACTGCAGACATCTTCACCAAGACATTCATTGAGCAGAAGTTTCGCTCTCTGCATGATCGTCTCGGAGTGAAGGAAACAGTTGCTTAGAAACTGTCTTTTCTTCCTCTTTTCTTTTGATTACATTTTATTTTGAGGGGGGGGGGTTTCCCACGAGGTTTTCCCTCTTTCCTCAATTTTAGTACAAGTTGCACTATATTTTGGGTGACCTTTAGCCTTAGTTGCTGGGGCCCATTGTCTATTTTTCCCCATAGTGGTGTTCAGGGGGGCTGTTGGAACTACTACACACCTACATGCGGACTCTTAGTTAGAGCATGCGACTAGATGCAACTACTACACATCTACATGTGGAGTCTTAATGTGAGCATGGGACTGCATGCAAGATTCATTTTGCATGATTTACTCCTTGATTTGCTCCTTCTTTAACTCCACAACTGGTTAGTTCTTCTTCATGATTTAGTCCATGATTTTCTCCTTCTTTCACTCCACAACTAGCTAGTTATCTCCAGAACGTGTTGTAGGTGTTGAGTCTTCTCATTGATCACGACTATGGTGCATTACCTTGCGATCTTCACCGAGTAATGCTATATCATCAGCATTGTAACATATTTTCGAACAAATCATTATTTTCTTCTTTTGATTTTCTTTTAGTATTTTTGCTCTGCAAAGCTGTGTGTTCAACCTTTACTAGCTAGATTCATCTATGCAGGTTTTCTAACACTTTTACACGTGCTTCACTTATTCTAGTCCTAACTTACCCGTCCCAAGTCCCAAATCGGTATTGCGTGACTAAGATTGTTTGAATCCTAAACCATTCATCACTCCAGCCCATTAGTGCTCCAGCAGTTACGTTCTTTTGATTTCAACCAAGTGCATCAGGTCCCTCAAATCCTTGACATGTTACGACAAGTGCTCCTCCAATGATTCTCTATGCTTACTAGCTTATTTAACATCGAAGTTCTCACATGAATGTCCTCCTCAACACAAAATTTCTTAGTTTTCTTTCAACACTATACGGATGTGCTTCCATTATATAGTGCCTTTGCTATGTATCCAGACACTAAGATAATAAGAGATCTCAAATCCATGAGAATTAGATATAGGTTACAGAGACAATCACTCTAATAGATAAATTGGTAACTCACTCCCCCAACAACAGAATTGGAAAAAATTTAAACAATATGATAAGACACACTAGAGCTAAACAACTCTTCTTTCTTACCACTCACAAGGTGTATTTCCATAGGCGTTGATGTGGAAACTGTCATTCTTCTTTAAGACCTTATCCTTTGAGCTCAAACCAACATTCTCTATCATTATTATGGAGAAAGAACCACACTCTCCTTCTAACAACAATTTAGCATACATTCAAAGAGGGAATAGAAAAATAGGAATCATGCATCTTCTATTAAATTTGAAAGGAGCATTTATAGAGGAAATTGAAAGGCTCATTCTTTGAGCTTTCTTTCATTCTCGAGCTTCTTTTTGTCTACCCGCTACTCTATTTTCCTGTCCTCATAATACATACTTACATATATAATTGTAATGGTTGAAAGGAATCTCTCAGCAAAATAAAAGAGTTTTAGACATCTATCCAAAACTGAATACCACCTAAGTTGGACATTTGTCAAAATTTACAAAGGCCTATTTGGTCAACTCCTCAAAATATCCTAACATGTTAACTTTTCTCTATTACATGATCCTCTAAAGAAAATGAGAAAACATGATTTTTATCTAAAATTTACATGTTCCCTTTGGGGCCTTAAACAAAATTACCTAATTGGTGTTGATGCTCCTACATCAAACTCTCTGGGTGGAGAAAGCTTGATCTCCTAGTCAAATGTATTCAAATGATCAAATCCTCTAGGAACCCAAACAAAATGTTTTAGTTTATCACTTTGCTTGCATTGTTGGGTTGTTGTTTTAACTTTCCAAGGTCCCAAACCTTATTTTGTAGTTGTTCATCAATCCCTTGTTGTTTCTTCTTGTTTGCATGGGCCAATCCAATCGTCACCTCCAATGTTCCAAGGTCCCATACCTTATTTTTTTGTTGCATTCTAATTATGCTAATGCCACCCTCAATAGTTACCCATAGTTCATTGATTGCGGGTTTCTTGTGTCCACCTTGTTGTAATAGCATCCATATGTCAGCGACATTGTCCTCATGAAAAGTGTTTCATGACCTCAGCTACCATCTCATTATTCAACATCTACTCCCAACTGGTCAAAACACTTGGTTTCCTACTATAAGTTTTGAGAGATAATTAATCTCTTCTCTTTTCCCCACTTGGTTGTCCTCTGTCATCATATTGAGCTAGAATATTCTTCATATCTATATTCTTTATTTCCCTTGACAATTGGGTCTATTGATTGTACCATTTCATTAGTACTTGTATCCATAATTTATGTTGTTAAACCAAATTTTCTAGATGTCAGAATAATCTCAACACTTCTATTTTTCTAATTGCATTCTTTATACATTACTCCTCAAGACAATCATTAAATCTCAGTCAATATCTAAGTAGCATAGCACCAAAATGTTGATCATCCCTAATGTCTCCCAATTTACCTTCCTAAGCCAAAAACACCTCTTGTAGTTGTTCCCTTATGGCTTCATTTCATGATTATTCAAGGCCTATTTCTTGGTGAAAATTGAGGTGTAATTTAGCCTTCTTCCTTGTCTCATCAGGAAATAATTTTTGTTCTCCACCTTTCTCATGATTACTAAGTGTCATGAACTCTTATAAGGATTGTTTGTAGGGTCCCCTTAACTCCACTATGCCTTGTCTATGCATTTGTCACTCTACCTTGTCCTTTCTTGAAGATTGCCATTTTGCTTCTTTGGAGAAATCCATCATGCTCATTCTCCCTTCAGATTTTTTTTCCATTCATGTCCCCAATAAAATATGCATTGATATAAAATTCACCAAGTTTAGAGACAAAAGGAAACCTAGCCTCCTTCACTTCTTCTAGCAATAGCTCCTCATGTTTTGTATGGTTCTCCTCCTAGTACAATAAAGTCTCATTATGTTGGAGGATGGATTCAAAATATTATTTTCCTTCCATGAGTCAGAAAAGTACTCTCTCCCCTATTTTGATAGTCATAAATGGTTGGCCCCCTTCACTAGTTTTAAATCCCACATTCATACACAACTCATTAGAATTTAAAATATGAGTCTACTTGGTTGAATTTTCTTCTAGATCCAATCTGTGCTTACTAGATTCTTCTCTTCTAAGAGTCGCAAAACTCTTATCCCATACTTCCTCTTTAGTCTGTTTATCACAATTTTTAGTTACTCCTTCCTTCAACTCCAATTTGTTGTATTGGATATATGTTCTTAAATATGTTATTCTTTCTATAAAACTTCATTCTTCCTTGAAGTCATCAAAATTATATTGAATAGTTCTTACAAACTACGTGAAAGCTTCCTCCTCTATGAACCATTTTTCTTTATCTTCTTCAATTTCTAGTTGTATTTCCTCCAACAACTTCATTCCCGTATTATGCTCGATAAGCATCATACTTGTATATTTTCCTACAATTGCTTTCCTACAATTCCGATTAGAGAATTTTTGAGGTCTAAAATGGGCCTCCTAAGGAATATTATAAAATAATAGTAGAAAGAATAAAATAATATTAGATTACATCATCAAATTTTAGAAGGAAAAAAAGGAAAAACCTCTTTTTTTAACTTGTATTTTCAAATTGTCCACTTGGGGTAGCTCAATTGGAAATGGTCATGGAAATGTAGTCTCACCGAACCAAAAGTATTGGTTTCAAATCTTGTGCTATCCCCCTCCCCAATTGAGGTGAGAAGTTGGACATGATGAAGATTTAATACTACCAAGCTTATAAAAACAAACTTTTATTTTCAACTTATCTCCCTACAGGTTTACTCCAATTTTGCACTAGAGTACTCATTAGATGCATACTTTAATTCCTTATCTAAGGAGTACCCATGCTGCATACTTTAGATGGACCCTGATAGATGAAAAATGAAAAATACATGAAAAAGCATGATTGCAATCTCACTTTTTCATGTATTTCTCATTTTGTTGTGTAGCAGGATCTAATGAAAGTATGCAACATGGGTACTATTTGGATGAAGAATTAAATTTCACATAAAACGAGTGCTCCTGCTTGAAATTTGAATAAAATCATACGGAGATAAGACCAAAATACAATTTGAAAAATTAGTTTTATTGTTTTTATTATTTTTTATTATTTTTATTTTTTTATACCAAAAATGGTGAATCATCTCCCATGGTTGACATTATCATCTTCAATCCTATTGCTCTTATAAAGTTTATTTTGGTTGTACATTTTTGTTTTGAGACCCATTTTAAACCTCAAAATTTCTCTAATGATACTAAGGGAAATTTCCTACTCTCCTCCTCCTTTTCGGTAGCTTGCAATAGTTATCCATCTTCATGACTTGCACTACAAAAAAATGATTAGTTTTAAAAACACGAGGCTCTTGAGCTTTTGAAAATTCTCTTGGCATCATCTTTTGTCTTGAATCTTCTTTACATTCCATGAGATATTCAACTAGTGTCACATCAAGATCCTATATCTCCATCTCCCTCTGCTACTTTGATCTTTGTACATAATTAAGGAGACTCTCAAATAGTCTATATTTAACATCTTCTTCCCCTCTAAGGGTTGAGCCTTGTTTTGATTCAAAACAATAAAATTTTTTATCCTTAGGCTTATCTACTTTGGGTTGCTCTTTTCTTAGTTGTGCACTGAACAAGTGTTTTATATTTCTCCTAAGATTTCTGGCATTGAGGATTTTCCTATTAAAAGTCTTATGCCTGACAGACAACTTGAACATCCTCCTTAGGTCCTACATCTGCCTCTAGTCTTCTCGTTCCAACCACATTTTCACTATTTACTTAGTATCTCCTTTAGCTCAACCATCTCCTTATCAAATTCCATTTGTCTTAATTTCCTTCCCATCCCATTTCTCTTGGCATCCTTCTCTCGTTTATTGTGGCTTCTCCTTGAACCCAAATTATGGACATCGGTGGCCATCTCATGTCCTCATTTGTTGTGAGCTTCCACTTGATGTGAGCTACATGAAAGACCGTAACAAGTATTCTTATTACCTGAACAACCCACCCACTTCTCCTCACCCTAGGTTATTGGTACTCCCTTAACCCCCTCCTTTGGAATTTCTTTGAGCACTCCTTTCTCCCGTTTGGCTACTACACCTTGCTCATGCCTTGAGAACTCTTATGGTTCTCTTCTCTTGAGGACCTTCTCTTATCCCATTCACTCTCCAACTACAACTAGGTTTTCTTCTTTTGCATCATTTCTTGTTGCAAGGGTTCTTTGCCACTTCCTAGGAGAATTATACTAATTCTCTATAGCTCTTGTTAACTATAGGTTCACTATCCACATGTGGTACTTCTTGTAGTTATTAACTTGCTGAATGAAATTAAATAAAATCAATGACCAGTTACATGTTAAGGATTCTCAATATCTTTTCAAACTCTTCACTTGGATGGGGTTTCTTCCTTTCCTTCCAACTCTACTCCTTGCTAGAAAATCTTCCTTTCTGCCACCTCTTGTTTCAAGTAGTCCTCTTAATTTTTTCTCTGAGGAATTCTATTTTAGAGTCTTGTATTATGCTCTTTGTCTTAGCTAGCTTCCTTTGCCTATCTCTTTTGAGTATCTATTATCCTATGCCTGAAATAACTCAATTCCTTCCTCTCACCTCCATATATTTCCTCATCAATCCTATCTTTATGGAATTATCAAACTCTCAGTCATCATTAAAATAAATAGAGAAATCACTACCTCTCAAGTTCTACGTCTTCTCTTCTTTTACTGACTACAAAATCTGTTAGCTCATTCTTCTTTTTGTTGCGAAATCTTCTATGCTTCCAAAGCATTCCCTACAACCATAGTCCTCCTTAATCTTTTATTAGCCACAATTTTCCTTATTCCTCCTTTTCAAATTGGTTCTTTAATCTCTTTCTCCTTATTAATTTCAAGAATCATATTACCACTTTAATACCACAAATGATGCAATATCCTTTGGTGGCCTACTTAAGTTTTCCCAAAACCTCTTCTCCTCTTCCCAACGCTATGTCACATTCAAAATTATTATGTAAGACTCTAAAATCCCTTTTTATTTCTTGCCCACGTCTCCCTAATATGACCCCAAGATTTATAACCAAATATTTTAGCATATTACATAACATAAGTAATGGAAAAACTTCACAACCCAACAAATCCAATTCAAATGCAAACCCTTAAATAAATCCTTTATAGATCCTCGCACATACACCTACTTTCCCTTATCAGTAGAAGAACACCATTTTTCATTATTTTTAAAGCTATAACATAGAGACAATTTATAAATGTACTTATTGCATGGTACACTAGAAACAGATCATGGTTTAGAGCCCCTTTCCTTGTGGCTCTATGTTCACGTGCCTGATTTCAACACAAGGCAACTGCACTGACTTTGCTCAAATTCGACTAGTCCAAAATATTGAATTTTTTGACCAACTGGGGAGAACTTTCCCTAGAAACCACTTTATATGGTTAACCACTTTCACCTTTGAAGCAAATTATTTCTCAAGAGAAAGTTATTTTTCATAAGAGGAAAAGTTATTTCAAAAATATTTTATAAATCAATTAGACATGTGTAAACTAAAATAACTTAACTTATCTAATTCAAATGGATCACTCTAGGAGCTTCCAAATCACTTAATTCGAGGAAGGGATTTTGGTTCAAAGATTTCTATATAATGAAGAGAAGCACTCATTTTCAACATATCAATTTCTCTCTCTCTCTCTCTCTCTCGATTTGGTGATCTAGATCTTGCATTGGTGATCAAGCCCTCACATCAGTAATTTATCTCTCTTATTATCAGTAGCAATATATTTCATATTTGCATATATCTTTTTATCATTGGTAGATCTTTTACTATGAGTAGCATATCTATTGCAGATTTGTAGAACTATTATCATCATAAGCAAATCTCTTATTATCAATAATAGATCTATTGCAGATTTGTAGATCTCTTATAATCATTGGCTGATATATTATTATCAGTAGCATATATATTTCAAATTTGTAGATTTCTTATCACCATTGGAAAATATCTTATTATCAGTGGTAGATCTATTGCAGATTTGTAGATATCTTATCATCATTGGTAGATCTATTGTTTGTCATATCTACTATTTGGCAGATCTATTATCTAGCGTATATTATGTTTCAAAGATCTATTATCTGGTAGATCTATTGTTTGGAAAATCTATTATTTCGCATATTTATCATTTGGTAGATCTATTGACAGATCTCGAAACTCTCATTTAGCTCTTGCACCAGTGTTTTCTACTCTTGTTATCTATTTTTTTTAATTCTCTCACTCCAAAGAAGTATTATTGTAGTTGGTACTTCTCTCGAACTAGAAGTATTTAGCTCTCGTCTTGATATCTCTCTAGAGATATTTTATTCTTGATATTGCCTTCACACTAGATTTTGATTGTTGGTATATTTTTGTCGCTTCAGTAGTATTCTGATCTTGCATTTGGATAATATTTCTCTCATTATTTAGCTCTCATTCTTGTGCACTTTGTTCATGCACTTATGTCTATTTATTTTATTTTGGAATCCTTTGGAAGCTTGTGCTGGTATTTTGAAGTTGTTATTTGTAAAAGGGGTTTCATACTCTCGTTATATATCTCTATTGAACATTTGAAGACGATGTAATAGAAGAACATTTTAAAAAAGGTTCCCCCCATAATGGGGTTTTTCCCTTGCATTGGATCTAATCTTGTGCCTTGTTGTTCATTGACTATCTTCTATGGTTTTTGATCTCATAAATTAAATTTTGAATCTGCAAAATTTAACACTGTACCTGATTTTTGGTGAAGATAAGATCAGGAACAATAAGCTTAAGGAAATCATTTGTTGAAATACCTTATTTTCCACTCAAAATAAAACAATAAATCAGCTCAAATGGCTACATCCTTCTTCAAGGGCAACAAAAAATTGAAAGGGGCTTCAAATTATGTGACTTGGAAACTCAGACTAGACACCAACTTTGATGGACAAGTTGTTCTAGAGTATGTCCAATGAGGTGTACCTTAGCCTCTGGGAAATACCCATGTCTCTACTAAATCATGATACAATAAAGGTGACATCAAAGCTCACAAAATTATGATTGATTCTTTGAAAGACCATTTTCTTACATGTATCTCCAAACTGAATATGTCTAAGGAAATGTATGACAAGATTATTTTCATATTTGATGTCCAAAATCTGAATCATGTACATAACCTAAAGAAATTGTTAACACCTAATCTTTGGGATTAGGTAAATCCTTGTAGATATTGTAAATAAAAAATAAGGAGAATTAGAAGATGAATAGACAATAGGAGATGAAACACAAGAGTCTCTCCCTCCACGTATATATCTATGATCAATATTAATGCAAGGACACAATTCAATTTGAGGAGTTACCTCCTAGAATGACATGGTATCAGAGCCAACCCCTTTTTTGGCTTCTTTTCTACCCTTATAACTCCCCTCTCCCTCTATTCTACATATTTTATAGAACTTCCTCTATTCTGCATATTTTTACAAAACTAATACCTCTTCCTTCCAATTAACCTTACCTCTCCAAAGCGAACCCAACGGCCAAGTATACAGAGGAGCCCATGATGACAACCTTGTTTGGATCATGAATTTCTACAACCGACTTACCCCAAGGCTTTTGCCTCACTCTGTAACATTTTTCTAGTTTTGTCAATTTGTCTGCCTTGTTTATAGATTCCTTTATGCTCATATTTTGTTCATCTCCATGGCTCACACTCGCTTCTAGCAATAAAGTAGGAATCTCCTATATTTTTTATATGATCTTAATAGAGTCAAACATAACAAATCCTTGTGCCCTCACAATATCACTGCCAAAGCCCACCACTGGCTCTCTATTTGGGTTCCACATTGATCCTATTTCATTTCCAACATCAAATCCATTACCAACCATTGAAGCACCATGGTGAAATACGTCTGCATCTCTGGTGATGTTGTGCTTCCATGAGATAGAGATGAACTTGGTGGTTGAAATAGTACAAGTGGGATCATTCTCCGACTCATCCTCATCATAATTATCATCATGGAATTGAGATTATAGACTGGATATTTCATAATAAGAAGCGTTGAAGTGAAGAAGTAAAATGACTGCGTAAAGAATTGAAATGATTGGATGACTTTGTTGAAGCTCTGTGATAATGCGCGACATGGCACTTGTGTTATGATTGGTTGAGGAAACATGGTGAAATTTTTGGGTGTTTTCAAGCTGAAGAGAAGTAGATGACAACATTAAAACCTGCACAACGTGCCTGTGGTGCATGGTGCAGCCTTGGAATAGTCTTGTGTTGACAAGTGAAATGGGGCAGCAAACAGAATCATCTTGTGCATTCACCAATTTTCATATATTGGATTGGTGCCTCCACATAGGACCGAATGGTATGTCGATTATTTTTGAAGTTTGTTTGTACATGTTGAGTGAGTTGTGATATATCTATTGCATGATACTCCTTTTTTGAAGACTGATCGATATATATTGCATGACAGAGACAATGAGAAATTTGTGTATGGTGAATGTATTTGTTGGTATATAGTGTGAATGTGCATTGTTATATGTTGGATGGTAGATATATAATACATGACCTTTGAAGACTGTATGCTCCTTTATGCATTTTGTTTTTAAAGGGACATATTCTATATGGATAATATAGGTGATGATGTTTTGGAGACATAGCTGCCGAATTTTATTACAAATACATCAATTTTTTTATGCAACCACTGAATTTTTTTGAGGTGAAATCAATTTTTTTATGATGCCTTCACTAATTCCTATTACAGGAGTGGTTTTCACTAGTAAGGAGAAGTATCTTGATTGGTCCCAAAAGATAAAACACACCCTCATTTTCAATGAGTTGTGGAAATGGATTTGTGAAGGAAAATGATACAATGCACCTTCAAAGCCCACTTCATATAAAGAGCTTTCCATTTGGGAAAACAAGAACAACAAGGCCTATGCATTGATTGCAACATTAGTAAGTGAAGAGGTGAGTCACAATATTTCACCATTTACAAAATCTTTTGAAACTTTAACAAAATTGAAGGAATTGGATGAATCACACTTTGAACTTGAAGTCGTTCAATTAATTTGTTCAGTCTTGATGTTGTCTTGTAGGGGCCTAACCCAAGTTCAGAGGTGATTTAGCCAAACAAATCCTGGTACTATTGGCCCTTTCAGCAATAGTCCACGGAGCTCAGACTAAGGTCTCAGCCGAAGTAGTATGGGAGGGCGCTAGAACCAGGTTTTTGCACCCTAGGGATGTTTGATGATTTTCAGTGGTCCATGGTTTGACTCTTTGCACACATCGCTACATGCACCTATCAATACTTCGGGGCCTACGATGTTGTCTTCACGTAGCCCTACTCGGGGGCCAATCCATGTTATTACCCATTTCCTTACTATTAACCTAATATTAGTCGATCACTTAGCTTATCAGGATGTGTTTAGTTGTATTTAACAATCTTCAGCCTTCATATAAGTGCGTGCAATGAAGAAAACAATATAATTAAATAGGAAATAGCACATGGATAGATACACAAGAATTGGAATCAAACTTCTCTTTATTATTCTTCTTCCTTGGTTATAGACTTGACTCCACCCTGCACACTCAGCTGTGAACTCTACTAGGCCTCTGTGCATTCAGCTGCAAAGCCTCTTCCTACTACTATGCCCCAAGGAACGTAGACCCTGACTCTATCTTCACTATCTTCAAGACTCCATTCGTTTCTCTATGTATCTCTAATTATCTTTACAAATTAGAGCCTTGCTCTATTTATACAATCCCATGGTCTGCGGACCATGGGTAGACTGACTCTACATTCAAAACCTGGGGCGGACAACCTTATGACTCTAACATACAATTTACACTCCACACTCACAATTCGTGGAGTCTTTACAACAATAATACTCAAAACATGGGCTTTGAGCCCCAAAACATGCTGTGGGGGGGATTCCATGTGGAATAGGCCCCCAACATAAGCATTATGACTCATCCTCGAGTCACTCTGTCAATGCGGCGATCTTGGTGCGGAGTCCCCCTAGTTGGTCCCAAACTACCTGAATGTCGACATCGCACTGAGCTGCTACGTACTGAACCCGCTGCATTCTTGCTTCTGAACCCTTTGTTTCTACCATGCTAGGCTTCATTTGTGCATGCATTTCTTGAATCTGTGCAATCTTTCCTTCAATATCTGCTGTGATTATGAAGGATTCATCAATCCACGACTGGATGCGTGCTTTTAGAACTGCTTCTTTATGACATGCTGCATCCACTTGCTCTTTTAAAGCCTTCACCTACTACATCCTTGCAAGCCATTGAGTAAGGACTACTATCTGCGTAGTCCCTCTAATGCTATCATATTGTTGCTAGAGTTCACGTGCCTCGATATCTAGCCACTGAATGTTGGGGTCCTCCTGCAACAAAGTGAGGACCTCCAACACTTGCTCCAACATGTCAGTACAGTCGCGAAGTGCACCTCCAATCTCTTCCATCCCTAATGTAATAGCATTGGTGCATTGCTCTCTAACCTCTAGGGGAGTGGAAGGTTGTTCCTTCAGCCGCAACTCAAAAATATAGAGATTTAGCTCTAGTTGCACTCTTGTTATTTCCTCACGCGTGTTACAAACTCCACTTGCCAAACAGTCGATCTGCACTTTTGTAGGTAGGTCCACTACAATGGACAATTCGGGGATGCACCGGAAAGTGTCATCAACTGTCTATACCAACTATTGGTTATGTGGCACCAACTCGTCACAATGTAAGCTAAGTTATTCTCTATTAATATTTTGCTCACTTAGAACCTATATCGCGCAGCTGTCTCTGGCGTGAAGTTCTACTCTTATCCCATCCTGTAGTTGATAAAGTGTGTCGTGGGGAAGGGCAACCAAGTTAAGGCCAATCCCTTTCATTGTATTAAGCATCACCTGATCCATTGTGCTCTCCGAGAGTAGCGCTCCCTTTGGCAAGGTTATCATATTGGCCATCTTCACGTGGAGCATCTTTTCTGCTGCTGATGTGCCTACTGTGACATGGATAGACAAGGTACCCTCCTATGGGGGCCGCACCTATAACTCCTGCAGTTGTGCCCTTAGGGCCCCCTACACAGTCTACTTCTCCATCATAAAGTCTTGGAGCACTTCACTAGTGACATCAAGAATCGTCTTGCTGATGTCATGGAGATCACCTTTAGTTAAAGTGATTGGGATTTGAGGCCTTGACCTTCTTTCTTGGGCCTGATCTTTCTATGATGCGTGACCACTTGAGCTATGTAGAGGCGGTCCCTAGGGCCGCACTCTCTTCTGCAAGTTTTGTGCCCTTTTCCTCCTACCTTGCAAACATTGATTGGCCTTCCTTTGCCTGCACTATGGCAACCTCTACTTTCTACATTGTTACTGCTACTTCGACGGCCTTCTTTTGCTCCACGGCTACCTATACTGCTTCGGGGATGGCCCTAACCTTAGCTACCACTTTTTCGTTCGGCCTTTTCTTGGCCAATTGGGTGACATGCAACTTGGCATCATCCTTCCTTTTCTATGCTGTTGTCTTCTCCAACTCCGCCAAATCCGAGGCGCTCCACTCGAGAGGCTATTTCTCTAACATTGTAAAGATCATGTCGTTAGTGGCTATGAATGGGAGCTTCGTCCACTGCTGTGCCAGATTTTTTCATGTCGTAATGTAGATATTGTGCATGTCCATCTTCAAATCTCCAAAATGCTATAGACTATTGTGCACTATGGGGGATAGGCGCATCCTCATATTAATCCACATTCAGATGCCTCCATGAGCACCCAGAAAATCTTGGTATCATGAATCTGTTTCGTGTCCTTGGTGGCCCAGAGTGAAGTGTACTTTGCGGCCTCTGGCAAGTCTCGATTGATGCTCAGGAGGTGGTTGTCCTCCAGCAGTTCTCTTGCTACTAGCAAGATGGATAAGAGCAACCACTCATAGTGGAAGGTCTTAACCTATTCCTTGGCCTCCTAGTCATTGAGCAAAAACTCTTTACAGAGGAACATGGCCCAGTTGAATTGGACGACCTCCACACTCTATTCAGCCAGTGGAACCACCGGTGTTGGTACTTCATCAATGCAACATTTTCTCATTACTTTACCGGCCAGGTGTTGGGTAGATATGCGCACCCCTTTATCCTTGATACTGCTAATAATGTATCCACTCCTTTTCTTCTTGAGCTTATATTTTGTCTTCATGTCCTCTATGACGGCCAAGTCACTGCTTTTCCCTGCTATCGTCACGGGGTCCTTTCCCTTACAAGGAAGCTGAGAAATTTAGTGGATGAGATCTACTGTGATGGGAATAGACTCCTCCAGCCATAAGTACCCATCATGCACCAGACAAAGTAGCTGGCTAATGATGAAAAGTGGTGATGGGTGATGGCTTTAACATTATTGCTAGCCCCTCCATATTCTATTTCATCAGGTTTTCCATTTCTAAGTGCGGGAACTTCTCACTATCCACGAGGTCCTAATCTTCACATTTCATGGTGGGCATGCGGCCTAGGTGCAAGCCCTCAAAGACAATTCCATCAGGGAGGGGCGGGCTCTAGAGTGCACTCCTTGTTGTATCCAGATCCTTTGATATTTTGGTTTTCCCCTTCAGTGGAGGGGCATACGCAGGCAATTTTCCTGCGGAGCATAGTGGTTGGACATCTTCCTTCACATCTTCTTCTTATTTTGCAGTGGCAGTTAGGGTCTACAAGTCCTCCTCTTCATCAGCTGTCTCAATTGTAATCACCTTCCCCTTTTCCTCCATTGATAACTTACTGTGCCATGGATTCCTCGGGGACATGCATACTGGTCCCATTGTTTGCTTATATTTCTTTGGTCGTGGCATCCACAGTGATTTGGGGATCTCTATGACCACCCCAGCACCCTCAGGAACATCCTACACTATGGGGGTCTATGCGGCTTCACTGATGGTTCCCTCCTGAATTCCCAACCATCCTTAGTAGCCATCATCATTTCTACACTATTTATTGTCTTCTGTGAACTCAGGGGCTCTATTCTCGCTCAGCTCTCAACACTTTGTGCTCTTCTGAACTGTTTTATTCTCAAATGACCAAGTGTTGTCCACTGGCTAGCTGTTTGAGTTATATAGCACCTTTTGAATTCGAATTCGACCGTTTCCCCCAATTTTGGGCCATCAATGCTCCCTTGGCGGTAGATTTTCTGAAATCTTGCCCATAAATTACGTCTTAATGCCTACCCCGCACTCCATTTGGCCTCAAATCGGACATCTCATCATGAACAGTGACATCAATGGTCACATTCTATCCCACTCACATGACAAAATAGCCCTTCATGCGTGGTCACAAACCTTGTGACAAGTTGTTCCTGCGTGCATGGCTCAAAGCGCGCAGCTCCTCGGCAGAATAATTTATAGTCTCGCACTTCCTTTTAGCTGCTTGGCGTGCTAATATTATTCTTCCTATGGTTAGTCAGGTGGTCACACCACCTATGTGGACCTCCATCCTGTCCTCTGGCATAGGACGTGGAAAATCTTCATATGTCATGGTGGCAATAGGAACTGCGCATTTTGTTATTTGTAATGTGCTTCCCCGGTTACTATGTTTGGTGATATGCGGTCCTAGCCATGACAACAAACTAACTAATTCTTGGTGATGGTCCTCTAAATCATTATAATGATTGTACGCACCTTGACTTGTTATCCTTGGTTTGTTGACGATAAATGCTCCCTTTAATTCACTTTCCAGCCTCTTGACTTTTGCATCCAGTAAAATACCTTCCTTTCTTAGCTGTACCGACCTTTTTCAAGTTCATGAAGTCTAAAGTTTCCCCGTCGAAGTTCTCCTTGGAGTCTTATCTGTTCTGCTTCGCATAGCCGTGTGATTTCTTTACTCTCGGCTTTGTGTACTGTCAGATCTATGGGTGTTGTTACGTGCAGACTTAGCTTTGTAGGCTCCTCACATATTTCAGTCCCTACTTCATATCACAGCTTTGGGATTGATTTCACAGTCAGGGTTCTGGACATGGTCCTATAAGCCCAGGGAACCGATGGTATATGCCGGTCCCAGTCAATGCATTCCACATGGTGGACCTTTTTCAACACTTCGCACACTGTGTCAAAGGCTTCACCATGGATAATATTTGGTGTACTTCGTCTTTCCTACTTTCGCTTGATGTTTTGATTTGCGATTGCGAGAGCAGTGCGTGTTCGTGTGGGCTATGTACCATATTTCTATATCCATCTGGAAAGGTGGGCACGCAATATATTTCACCCCTCAAACCCAACTCTCATCAGTGGCTGTGGTTTTCCAAATAATATAAGCATCATCCTTCTACATCCATGCCAATCCTCGAAACTCTGTTGGTGTGTACCCAAACATCTTGTGGGCATAGCACACAGTGCCCATTTCAGAGCATCGAACTGCTATTGTTCTGGTACTTCACTTTCAAATTTGTTCAAGAATTCCTCTACTGATGTCAATCCATCATACATGGGTAGATCCCTCGCTTCTGTTGCTACACAACGTAATGATCTAATCATCATATTTCAATTGATCGTGGTTACCTCGTGTAACTGGTTCTGCCATCATTTTACTTCCTTGTCCAAATCCGAAGTGCAAGAGATGTCCCACTCCCATGAAATCCTACCATCTGTTTTCAGATTCACCCAATCCAGCTCTCATGCAGTTATCTTGTAGATACAATTGAGATCTTCATCACTATCATTGTCAGGCACTGGTTTCGTATATCATGCTCCTTCGGTAGGATCTACCAATACTACTACACGTAGTGTTTTTCTCAAAAATCATTTTGCACTTCTTCAGGTTTATGACTTTGTTCATATTAGTGGCCTAGTCTATGCCATGTAGCATGGGATAGGGATTGTTATCGTCAAAAATCTCTATCACTTTGAAATCCACCAATGCGCTCATACCTTCAGTATCCATTGTTATCCCTTGCAATCTCCCGAGGGGGAGGATCTTCTGCTAGTTCGTCATTCGCAATTGAATAGCAGACCATTGTAGTGTGGGTTTGCCCATGCATTCCCACGTTTGTTGATCCAGGTGGATATTGGTGGCCACCTGCCAAGTCCACATGGACCCCCACCATTGTCTTTCTCAGCATTTTCAGTTTCCTTAATTGTAGCACAACTTACTATTTTTAGCAGTTTTTCGAGTCCTGAAATTCCGGAGCCGTTTTGAGGCCCTAAACGACGTTTTTTGGGATTCCAGGGGCAACACGGGTCCATGGAACATGGACCGGTGTTGCCATTCCAACAATGATAGT
>APFE030426813.1:45228-60140 GCA_000404065.3 Pinus taeda | reverse complement strand
GCCCCCTCGAAGAGGCTCAATTTTAAGGCGTTGATCTATCTTTTCTATCTTTTTCTTGAGCTGGTTTCATAACAATGGAAAGAGGAAGGCTTATAATTGTGGGATAACTACAGCCTTCCATGTCACTAATGTTTCCTCTACAAGTGACAAAAATCCATAAGACTTTGAAAACTTATACTATGGGTATTTGGATGACATTCTTAAAAGTGAGTTTAAATCCTTCAAATTGGTTCTATTCAACATTAAATAGTACAGGCTACGAATGAATGAAAAAAATCCTGATAGAATAGTTATTCAACATGATAATGGATTTACCATGGTTAATACAAGGTCATTTGAGCTAGAAATAGATCGTTATGTTCTTCCAAGGCAATGCGAACAAGTCTTTTACTCAAAGGTTCTACATGGAGGGGGTTGGTCATTTTTTGTTAGATATGATCCAGGATAAATTCATGTAAAGTATAAAGAAATGGAAGAAGATGATGATGTAGAGGACTACTTAGTCCATGTGTAAGATGGAGATGTCAAAGAAGTTCAAGGATATGTTTGAGACAATGTTTTAGATAAATACGATATGGACAATCTAGTGTGAGATGAAGAACTTCAATAAATCGAAGCAAATGTAGGGACAATGTTCCTCGTGATGTTATAGGCGATGATATGGTTGGAAATGATGACATGGATGATGATGTTGATATGGCCAATCCTTTCAACATCAATTCTAAACTAAATGATACAAATGTTGAGTTGGATGAAGAATAAGATTAATGATATCGAAACGTTGAAATGTACCTTAAAATTTTGTCTTCTTAGTTTCTAGCTATGCTTGATTTGTACTATCTTATTTTCAAATATTTCATAATAGATAAATTGGGTATTAGGGAATTGAAAGTCACGTGAGGGGGGCGAAGGTGATGGAGGGACCATATGAGCTTCCACTTCACATGGTTGACCTTATTCAGTAGATAATATATTGTTCTTAAAACTAAGAGAATTTTATTCAAGTTTATACCATCATCTCCATTTTTAAATTTGGTTTGTCTAACCATTTTCAAGGTTATCCATTTAATAATTAGTGAAAATTATGCTTTAATTAATTGATCCCACGTAGAGTGACCTATGAATAGGGCCAATATTGGAATTTTTTCAGTATGTGTTTGTTTACACTAAAACTTGACATGGTTATAGTAGATGCATGTGTTGATGGTATCATAGAGTTTCAAGCCTCAAATGCAACTCACACAAATAATTCCACAATCAAATGACAAAACTATAAAATATATGTCAAGGAGATGAAATTATTTATTATTATTTAGTGTCCTTATCATGGTATGTATTTATGTGATGGTTATGATTGTTTTTAGTTAGTACTAGAAAAGTGCTTAGTTACTATTATTATATTGAAAGCTTAATGAGTTAGCCTAAGGAAGAAGGCAAAATATCTTTGGTTTTGAAAAGTTGCATTTTAAGTTATCTTTTCCATTTATATGAAAAGGAATGATGTCTCAATAATCACACATAATTTATTACATGTATCTTATGCTCTCTTTTCTAGTATCAAAGGATATGAGTCCTCATGAATGCAAAAATAATGGCTAGGAAACAATTATCACTGATCTCAAGCCTATTATTTACAATTGAAAGCCTACCCCTAAGACCAATACACCATTTAACATTTACCAATTAGTGGAAATTAAGATTTAATTTGACCCCACATAAAGTGACTTGTGAATGAGGCCAACGTTGAAATTTTCAATTTGTGCTTGTATGCACTAAAATTTGATGGTATTGTAAGGTTTCAAGACTCAAATTTGACTCACACAAAAAATTCAACAATCAAACGACAAAATTATAACATGTAAAATCATAATATTATATATTTTTTGAGTATGCAAAAAAATGGATTTAAAAGCTAATATTGATAAGCTATAGTAGGAGATGATTAATTTGATGAGAAAATTATGAATATTGAAGATGTGTGTATATGCTATGAAGAATTTATTGGGGATGGATGGAACTCAAGAACAAAGAACAAAAAAGAAAGATAAGAGTAATTATGCTATGAGATTATAGGTGGTGTTGAAAGACACGATTATAGCTACATATCTAACAAAACATCACAATGCATGATTCAATTTTCTTCATTACTTAGCTACATATCCAACACATAGGTCCCCTTATTTATAATTTCCAAATCTTACCAACTTATGTGAATTGTGGAAGATTTGGTCCAAAATCAAGTATCGACACTTCCAATCATTTTTTTCTAAAATTTGCATTATTTTGTCGGCTAGTTGACTATTCTATTCGACCAAATTCTTGTTGGCTAATTGACTTCATGAGTCACTTGACCATATATTTGATTATTTCAACCACTTAGCCAATAGTACAACTAGCCAACCACTCAATTGATTTTCTTATATTGAGTTACTTTACCAACCTGTCAACCATTCAATCATTGCTCCACTAGTCAACCATGCTAGTTATTACGTAAATTCTTAGCCCTTCATAACCTCTAATATAACCCATATCCCATACAACTTGTAATATATATCAATTTCACCCCTAACTCCATAACACCTAACTGATATAACCATCACCACCCCTAACACTTTAACTAATATAACTCCTATAACCACAAGATCCTTTTAGTCCAAATTGTTATTGTTCCATAATTTTTAACTTCCATATATTATATAAGATATAAGCTAATCCAGTTGGATATTGGTGGCCACCTACCTATTCCACTTAGACCCCCACCACTATCTCTTTCAGTTTTTCAGTTTCCTTAATTTTAGCACAATTTACTATTTTTGGCAGTTTTTCAGGTCCTGAACTTTCAGAGTCATTTTGAGGCCCTAAATGATGTTTTTTGGGAAAATCGAGGCAAACATGGGTCTTTAATTGATGTTTTCCATTCAAAAGTTGTATTCCTCGGATAGATATTTCTAACAAGGTATTTTGCACATCAAATTGAGATTGTATGCCAAAGTTACGACCCCAGGAAGTTGATGTACCATTTACCCAAATGGGGCCCATACTTTTGGCGCTTCATCTCCTAGGGTTAGGTTTTTAGATTTTTAGGGTTTTCCATTGTTTCTCAATAATAAATAGGCCTTTGAGCCTCATTGTAACACAGTTCAGAAGCATGTGCCCGCCACATCTCTCCTCGAAGATAAGCTACCATCGCCCAAGCTACTTTTATTTCCTTTCTATTTGTAAGCATGTTTCAATATTTGAAATTAATGAAATGAAGTGTTATTTTTGTTGCTTCTTTGTATTTATGGTTATATCTGTAATTTGTTGCATTCATATTTAAGTTCAGATCATAAACACTATAAAATCCATACCCTCTAATCCATGTAATCCATATCATCTATATTACCTTAAACATTAAGAAGCCCCATCACAAGTATACCCTAACCATGGGAAACCTAAGCCCCCATAACCTATAAAAGCTTACAACCACTAGTATCAATCCCTTAGCTTATATAAACTACAATCCTTATAAATTCCAACAAATTCTCTCACATATAACCCCTAATATAATTCATGTACTACTAATCATTGATATAACCTTTATAACCCATAACCTTTAATCCCTAACCATTGTATCTTAATATAGAAACTCTAACTACTAATCCATAACCAATAATCTATAAACCCTAACTATTATAATACCTAGGATATGACCCTTATAACTTGTAACTCTTAAAACCAGAATGATTTCTAAACCCTAATGCACATAATTTTTAATCGTTTTCCCTTTGACAAAGTCTAACAATTATAACCACTAAACCTTATAACTCTTATACCCCATATAACACATCACTCTTTTAATCTATCAATTATAATCTTTATAAATTATCACCCTTAATACCTATGAAATTATAACCCTTGACCCTTGAATATTAGAAACGTTGTAACCCTTACCACTTATATTATGTAACTTCTCACCATTATAATTTACAATTACTAACACTTGTAACCCTTGAGTTTTATAATATCTAAATCTTATAACTCCTAATATAAGCCTTAACGCATATAACATCTTTATCATTAGAACTCTTGATCCCATACACTTGTAACCTCTTACACTAATCCTTATAATCCTTAAAACCACTAACATGCCCTCTTATGACTCGTTACCTCCAAAACCATATAACCTTAAACTATTATTCCATATGAGCTATAATTCAGAATAATTCTAATTATTGACAACTCCTAAGAGATACAATTCATAGTATATCCTCATATATCTATAATCCTTAAACCCTACAACCTTTTACATACAACCCTTGTAACTTTATCCCATATAACCTCTAGCAATTCTAACTTATAAACCTTAATGATTATAACCCCTAAACACTAACACTTAAATTTTAAATACATATCGCCCTTGCCCTTTTCTGTTATATCCCCTTACATGTAACCCCTACAAACTATTTATTCTTCGTCATCCATAAATTTATGACAAACTTCCAATTGGATTTGTCTAAGAGGATTTCACTCCAAAAAAAAAAAATGTGCATAACTAATGCACTTCCACCATTCCACTTGAAATTCCCTATGACAAATGCCATTCCAACATTAAACCCTATTCTTCACCATTGAATGCTATTTGGTAAACCCTAGTTTTGTGTCCTCCATGGTCTTTTGGAAATTTTAAGTTGAATTCCATACTAGTGTCCTTGCTACTACACTGTGAAGGTATGCACAATCCCGATTCAAAGGAATTCATTAATCTATTTTTTTCAAGTACATATCATCTTGTTGATGAAAATAACTAGGGAAAATTGTTGGGGTGCAACATTGGTATTTTCTAATTGAAATGTTATGTGTGTTTCTAGCAATGTTGGTCATGGCATCAGCTACTTCGTTGTCAAGTAGCTGAAGTGGAAGCCTCAAATATATCATGGGGATGAGTTACTGTATTTCTCCTTCCCTTTCCAACTACAATTTGACTATGGTTTGTTTCATTTTTTCAAATATATTTGTCTACAATTTTTGTGTTTTGTTATGTTGACATGATGAAAACTTAATTTTTTGTTATCATCGTTCAAAACTAGTCAAGCCCGAAGAGTTTAATGGAATATTAAGTCGATAGTAGGGTTTTTACACTAATAATAATTTGGGTTAAATGGTTCAAATAGGAAGCAAGGGATGGAGGGAGTTAGGATTGGTTCTGGCCTTATTGACAATGTCTGGGTTCACTGAATTCAAACCTTCAGGTTCGAAATTTGACGAACCTCAAAATTTCTTCAAATTTGTTTAGGTTCATCAAACCTCAAGGCAAAACCTTCACAAATTTAACCCATTCGAAATCGAGTTGTAAACCACTTTTCAATTTTACGATTTTATTATTTATTAGTTTAATTAAAAAAATATCTATGCTAAAATTTCGCTCCCTTTGCCACACTACCAAAAATTTAAAAATTGGAAATGGTTCTATAGCTCAAACCCTGCCCAAGCCTCTGCTTTCATAAATTTGTGGATCAAAATCAAATTATTCATAGAGGATGCTCTAGGAAGAATGAGAATTGAAAATTCTAATGAAGCTAACAAATCATCCAACCCGATTCCCCTGTACATTGGTCCCCCAAATTGAAAGAAGCAAAGGGCTATGTGGTGAGAGTTGTAAATCATACATCATAGATCATGGGACAATGTGACTTTTTTAGATTCGAACGCGACAAATTTAGGGATTTTTGTGATTGAATCGAATTTATTTCATAAGGAACATGTGATGTTTTGCAGTCAGTTATATCAAAATTAAAATCACAGTCCCTATTCTAGTTTTCTTTCTAATGATATTAATATAAATAGAAAACTTACAGTGTTTTTTTATTATTTAATATATTCCTATTATTTTTTAATATAATATATATATATATATATATATATTATATATAATATATATATATATGTCCAAACTCCTGGTTGACATCATCCCAAACCTTATTGGGGAATTCAAATTCGAATCAAACTTGATCATTATCGAACTTGAGCCATGTGACATAGCTTCTCAACCCCCACATGGAAAGCATAACATAAGTGTAAAAATTGCCATATTTTAAGTCAAATTCATGAAGCCTAACCTATCGCTAAGAGTGTGGAGCAATTCATTGGTGTAATCGATAATGGTGATGGGTTTATTGTGCTCTTCAGTTTTATTTTCCATAATCCCTCTTTTAACTCGCTTGGCAGGAAATAACTTCATAAATGAACTTGTACGAGCATGGTCCATTTAAAGGTTGGTTCTTATTTTTGTGGGAAGACATAGAAAACTGGGGTTCCCTAAATTATGATCTATGTTGTGGACAGAAGAAGAGGAGGAGGTTTGATTTGGAAGGATTGGATGGCGGTAATAATAATTATTTTACCTTTACAAAGGATTTTCTCATAAAATTATGGCATTTTCTACTTAGCCCAAGTCCTTAGTTTGTTTTGGGTTCAATCATGTTTCCAATATTCCTATGAAGTGAATTAATAAGCACTGGTGGTAGCTGGAATTTTGATGGAGTGGAATGCATCTAATGACATGTTTTTAATGGTGACATATTTTGAGTTATGTTGGTGGAGGATTTTAGACTTTAGGTTTGAATGACTTAACCATAAATTCCCCATAGCATCAACATATTGAATAATCATTAGATGAATGTGGTCTCACCTGAGACACTTATGAGAATTAGAAAAACGAAACAAATAAGGCACTCCATGAATTCATGACACTATTTGAGAATCTACTCATTCATGTAAAATAATTCATTAACAACACATAGCATTTAGGAATAAAGAGTTAATTATATTTCATTATATTGATTCAAGAAACCAAATATATACATAACATAAATTTTGTTGTAGGCCTTTCATACTTATACTTGCATAAGTCTTTTCTCCTTTTTCCATCAAATGGCATGCAATAATTTTTATGACCATAACTTTGACTTGCAGCTAAAGAAATTGACTATAAAAGATAAAAATTTCATAGTGGAAATATTTTTATGAATAAAATGTCTTAATAGTTGTGTCCATGTGTTGAAGTTCAATTTTAAGTCGTTATATGGTGTTTTGTTAATTTGTGGAGTAGGTTATCGAATTCCAACATTGGAAATTGTGTCCACCCCAAAAGATGTTAATGATGGCTAACCTAGTAAACATAATTGATCTGTAGGACATGCTGTCAAGGACACTTCCATGGTAATTCCATGGTTGTGCATTGAATGGCGATGTTGTTGTTTTAGCGTCCAATGTCTATATACAACCTTGTCAATGCTCCCATGTTGATAACTTCTGGAAGGTCATGATAATTCTCTTCATGCTCCCTTGTCAATAACTTCTTTGTGATGCTTTCTAACTGAGTATGTTGTACATATACTTTTGTGTTCTCAATGTCAAAGGCCAACAACCATCTCAAACCTATTTAGAATATAAAGACACAAAACACAGTTGCCTATGTTTTTTACGTCAAAATATGTTGGCATCAATGTCTTATCTATCAACCATTTTGACTCATAAAGTATAGCTCTAATGTTGTGATTACACCCAAGTTGCATGAAGCTTGGAAAATAGGTATGGGTTTTGGAAATGGGAACATTGTAGAAATGTTGCTCCCCTCAAATTGGTACAATGGGGAAACATGGTATATAAAAAATATAAAAATACACGATTTCAAATTTTAAAACCAGTACATTGACTATCTATTTTTGTAAGATACCGATATCAATGAACCTTGTCTTATATTTTCCAACACTCCCATTAGCTAAAAGTTTGACCTTGTATGACCACCTGGAATCAATCATAAATTCCCCTTTTGGTATTGGTACAATCTCCCAAACATCATTCTAAAGGATACAATTATACTCTTATGTCATGACCTCTCACAATGCCCACTTTCCACGAGCCTCCACAAAGGTGGAGGCCCGATATAGTTCTTCAAAGGTATGCATAAGTCCTAATGGATTATTGAGTGGCTTATAAAGACCACTCTCTCTCACACCTCTCACCAAAGTCCTCAAACTAATTAGACTATTTTCATTGGTGTGCACTATTGTCCTTCAAAAGAAAATTTTCGTCATACATCTATCATACAAGAAACTGAAAGAATATTCTTTTTCAATATAGGAGCATACAAAACATTATCCAACTCAAGAACATCACTTATGAGTGTTTGTAAGGGAATATAATCATCTCCCCTCATTGCCATTATCACCAAGCTCTATACTTATGCCTCCCTCTTGTATTTGAATCTTGCTAAATAAAGACATGTCACATATCTTGGGGATCCATTATCCATGTACCAACCAACACCAGACATGATGTTAGAATATAAACAATTTATCAAAGACATATCCATCCTGGAAAATCTCCAATATGAAGAAATAACTCTTCTAAGGGTCAAAGGTGTTTTTTTCAAGCAAACGAGGGTTTCACACCTGATGACCTTAAATAGGTAAATTTTAGCTAAAGTGTAAACTTCTCTTTACTCAAGTGATCTAACCATAACAAGCTATGATACCATGTGTAAATTTCATGCATTACAGTGATTAATGGAAAATTGAAATTTCACCTTTTTCTAGAAGGTTTCCTAGATCTTAGCCCTAGAATTATCAACCTTTAGGATTATTGTATATTAGAGTACAAAACAACTATGGAGAGAGTATAATAACTCATTTCAAATAGCCACATACTTCTTGGTGATTCAATGAGAAAATATATCAAACAAAGAGATCAGTTTTAGCCCCTTTTGGGGCAACTTATTAACCAATAATCAGATTTGAAATGCACCTTTAAGCAGTGTAAAAACAATGAAATCAGCCTCTTATAGTCTCTAGATTTCAAATAACATAAAAAAATTTCCCTATGTCCAATCACTTAACAATTTTCCCTTTTACTTATGCCCAATCAGCAAGACATAAATGGGTGTGAATAACAAATCATAAAGAACATATATAGCTGAAATTCAAATTTGAAAATAACACAAGACATGGGAAGCTATAAAATTCATATATAAGATCAATATTAAGTACAAGTACATACCATAGCCTTTTCTCAATCTAGTACAAAAACTCCAAATATCCAAAAATCCATAGCAAGGGAAAATCATAAAACCCTAGCTCAACCAAAAAGATCCAAGTGCAAGAATATTTCCAACACAACCTCCAAGGCAAGTGTAGAGCTATAAAAAGGGTCTCTTTCACCTCTAGTTACCTCACATTAATATGTCAATCCGGGAACGTCTGGTTATTTCAAAGAGTGTCTCATTCTGAGGCTTAGCACTTGTCAGAGTAATGCTTGTAGTACAGTTGTTTAAAATCTACAAAAGTAAATCAATGCATATCTACAACTTAACTACTTCAAAAGACTGAATCACACCAAGCGTTGCATCAACCAAAGGTTCGGTAGCAATAACCCATCCTTTTTATAACTGATGAGAACAGATCTGAGGTCTGGGAGCTAGGTAGCAGATGCTAGCGCTCACTACAGCCTGGGGTCATCCTTGATGAATATAAATGAAACGCCAAGTAAAGGAAATAGCAATGAAATAGAACAACACATCAGCCAAGGGTTCAGTAGCAATAACTCATCCCTTTCATAACTAATGGGATCAGATCAGAGGTCTGGGAGCTAAATAGCAGATGTTGATGCTCACTACAGCCTGAGACTGTCCTTAAGAAACAACAAATTAGAAATCTAGAAATGGAACAGCAATTGCAATAGAACAGAAATTAAAATGGAACAGCAAATAAATGGAATAGCAAATAAATGGAACAACAATTAAATGGAACATCAATTCAGAAATGGAACAACAATTCTGAAATGGAACAGCAATTCAGAAATGGAACAACAATTCAGAAATGGAACAGCAGTTGAAATAAGCAGTAACCAAATTCATCAAGCTGTAATTCTATTTAATCACTCCAATCAAAACATCAATCCTTCAGTCTTAAAAGATGTACCCATGCTATGGAACAACACTACTGATTACAATCTTAGAAACACACCGTGCTTAATCTGCCTCTGTTATTGCTCTAAATAAACGCATACAATTGCATCTCAAGCTGAAAACAATAACATTCAATGATCATATGAAATCAGACCTTCCAAGATAACTGTTATAATGTTAAACACAATCGTAATGAACTCGGTAACGGAGTGACAATATCCTGTAGAGATTAATCAATACTTAAAGGATTGGTAACATGACACAGCTTCGATATAAATCTTAGGTTTACAGGAACATGAAACGAATTAACCATAACAGAGCATGTAATATAATGTTCTTAAAACACAGAAGATTACCAGATTACGTCTATGAATGAACCACACAGAAACCACGCGTAATGGTACAAGAGAAAGTGTCCTTCAGGGCCGGGCCCTTAGCCTCCAGGGGTACACCGCTTAAGATTTATCCAGGCTCAAAGATAAAAGAGTAAACAAGTCTGTATTAAGGCATGCAATAAAATTACGGGAACTCAAGTCTTCAACAGAACATAAAGATCATAGTTCTAATCTTCCTTAAAAGAAATTACATAAAACCGTCCTCCTCCCCCTAGCCAACAGTGCTATCCCTTATATAAGGAAGATGGCAAAGATATCTAGATACTGAAAATAGATAAAAATAGTGATCCCCCAGGATCTAAGATCCTGAGGGATTCACAGAATCGTTAATATTGCGTCACTTCTTTCCTTTTCTGCTCCGTGCTGGTATCTCCGCGTCCTTTCTTGGGTTGATCCGTTTTGATCTGGTTTGCTTCCGGTCTCCCGTCAAAGGGACGACAGTTAGCTCATCCTTGTCTTTACCTTTGGAATGGCCACCTTCCGTTTTTCCTCCCTCCTGCACATAGAAATGACAATTATCAGTGTTTCCCATTAATCTCTTGTGTTTCGTTATAAATCCTCATCATTATCTAAATTTCCAATGCAAAAGGCTTTTGAGTTCTAATGAAAAGATACTAAAATAACCATCGAAACATACCTTCTTTGATACTCCACACACCCCCCAGCTTACCCTTTTTCATGGCCTCATGAAAACATTGTAGTTGACATGCAAAGCAGTGAGGGAGTAGGATGGAGATGGAATCTCGTGTGGGGGCCTACAACCATGATGCGAAATTAGATGATCAAAGAAATGGCTTGTCTGGCCCTCGGGCATCTCATACAGGGCTTGGTATCCGGGTGCAGGATGCCAAATGATTGGACTCCGGAACCTATATCCTAACCAGGATGGCCCTGCCCTCAAAACAAGCTCGCCATAGAGGGGGAATCGGTTAGCAACAAGCTTAAAATTCTCATACTTAAATGGCTCTCTGAGCTGAATGTTCGGATTAGATACTCGATATCGAAATTTAGCTGCTTCAAAGGCAGGGTCTTTAATAGAAGAAAATAATTCAAGCCCCTGCCGAATGATTGCTTCATGCATGGATCCTAATGCTTCAATCACTCCTGGAGCCCTCATGAGATTTCTATGACTTCTCCATAACTATTCTGGGTCTCTATGCTCAGCTCTTACCCATAGATCTAATCCGTTTTCTTGTCTCTAAAAAGCATTGTAGGCTTTAAGACATTTAATTTGATTGACTGCAAATGAAATAAATGCTTGAAATTGAATATCCCCAACAAAAGGGCCAGGGTTCAGCTCGGTCTCTTGTTCTAGTACAAGGTTATGCAGGTAAAATTCACACAATAACCTTTGCATTTTTACCCCATAATGTTTACAACAATTTATAAAATCATTTATAGTGTTAATTTCTATGGGAGCACCTGCCTTAACAGCCTTTATTTTCAATTGTAAGTACCTTTCCATTAGAAATAGGGCCTAGTTCTTGGCAAGGGCTCTACATGCTAGGACATCATTGTATAGAGCACACAAGGTATCCATCTGTTTAATAACTACATATAATCTACGGGTTAACTTGGCAACTTTCTCTTGTTCCTTTCGCCATCCTTCGAAAGCTTGGCTTTCAGACAGGTTGATGTTCCTTAGCTGCTGCTGTAATTCTTCATATTTTTCTCGGGGGACTGTTTGATCCCTGAGCTTTTCTGCTTCTTGCTGGGCCTGCTTCAAATGTTGGTGAAGGGTTCTTGTTTTTGGGTCCTTCTTCCATGCATCTGTGGAGGCCAGGAGCTTTACTTGAACTTTCTTATTGCACTGCTTTGAGTTCATAACCCTTATTACTCCCGAAGGTGGTGCCTCCGTCTGAACCATCTTATCATCTTTTTCAATTTTAACACAAACTCCAGCCCACTGCTATTCCTTTTCAAATGGAACATCAATCTGCTCTTCTTCTTCAATTGGAACAACAGTTTGTTCTTCAGCTTCATTTGGAACAGCAGTTTGGCTTCTGTCAGGGTTTTGAGCAGTGGGACGGCTTCTGGTCCTCCCCCTCCTGCTCTTAATGGATCTTATTGGTGTGGTCAAACCTTTTCTTCCTGAAGTCCCTTTCACCATTTGCCTCGCTTTTAGAATCCTAATCTGCTCGTGAATCCTGACTATTATGTTTAATAATGTCCGCTTTTCCCTTTGTAATTCCCTTATTTCCATCAATTCCTCAGAAAGAATAGCAGGCTGCTCGCTGTGGGTTGGACTGTGGCTAGCTTCCTGATTTTCTCCTTGAGGTGGTTGTTCCGGGGTAAGAACCTTGCTTGGCTCTATTATTTCTTGGGATGATTCCTCTTCTGCCCTTATTTCCTCCGGATTTTCCTCTGGTGCTTTCTGACTAGGAACGGGTTGTTCCTGCTTAGCATTTTCAAATATCTTTTCATTATGAACGGAAAAATTTTCTACTTCTACTTCTTATGTGTGCAATTCCTTGGGTGCGTCTTTCTCCTGGGTTTTCTCTACGGCCTGGAGGTTAGATGGACTCAGGGGTTGGCCATATTCGCCCATATTGGCCAAAATGTTGGCCAATTCATCCTCCCCTGACGGGTCTTGTAATGGGCTTCCTTCCTACTGTTCCATTCCTTCCTCCTACTCGGACTGCTCAACTTCTTTCTTATCGTCTCCTTCCTCTTCAGTCTGCTCATCCTGTTCTTCTTCTCTCCCTGCAGATTGCTCTGCCTCCTCTTATTCTTCTTCTGTTTCTTCCTCTGCAGACTGCTCTTCTCCCTCGATGTCTTCTTCTTCCATTTATGTTTCTGCAAACTGTTCTTCTCCCTTGACGTCTTCTTCTTATGTCTCTGTTTCTGCAGACTACTCTGTTTCCTCGTTATTTTCTTCCTCTATCTCTGTCCCTGCAGTCTGCTCTACTTCCTCGTTGCTTTCTCCCTCTGTTTCTATTTCTGCAAACTGCTCATCTTCAATTTCTATTGCTTGGCTCGTTCCTTCCTGGGGCTTCTCCAGCCCTCCTTGTAACCCTGCAATCCTTGCCAACTTCCTACTTTTTTCTGGTTGTTCAGATGTACTAGCGTCATGTTTCCGCTTTTCGGGTTGTTTTTTAGCTTGTTTTTCAGCTTGCACTTCTGTGCAAGCGTCCTGCTTTCGTTTCTCTGAACGTTGGGGTGTGCTATCAACTCGTTTTCATTTTTTGGGGCATCCAGATGTGGCCATCCATTTATTGATAATAGCAATTAATTCTTCCCACCTGCTCTGCTGCCGCGTGAGACTATAATTCACTACCAAGCGAATTAATCCATGGTGGCTAACAACAGATTCTACGTGTTATGCCTTTTTCATACTTCGTGCGACATCATGCAATAGTGAATTCAATAATGCAGGCAAATTCACAGAACATTTTTAGTTTAAGACAGCTAGGAGTTTAAGATGTCGTGGTCTTACCACGTCTTTTCTGCCCTCACAAGTGATGTAGCTCTGGATGATTTTCGCCAATTCCGCCCCTGGCTCTCCTAGCGTTGCTGGTAGCACCCCCTTTCCTTAGATTGTCAAATTCTGGCCCTCGTCCTGAAAGATTTCCAAAATCTTCTGGAGCCTTTCCTTCTTTATTGTCCATACTGGTAGGGAAAATTTTAAGAACCCCCCCCTAAATTTACATGTATAATAAATGGGCGAATCTCCATGGTATATAGGAAAAATGGAAGGCGATTTTATCAATAATATGATATGTATATATAATTTTTTGGTGAATCTCTCACCAGGCATGGCGAATATTTTACTCAATTATAAAATCTTGTGTTTATTGAATACACAAATGAAATCATTGCATTTCTTTAAAATATCTTTTGAAATCAAAATTACCAAAATTACATATGGATAATCTAGTGGGCATAAGATAAAATTCACCTATGCCATTCACAGAAAGCATGAGAAAAAACCTAATACTATATATAAAACCAAGAAAAATTCAAATTCATCACTTCTAGGGACCTCATAACCACCCTGCCAATACACAAGTATGTTCCTGTTTGCAATTAGAAAATTTTTACCCAAATTACAATCTGTTTACTCCACTTCTAGGGACCTCGTAACCACCCTGCCAATACACAAGTATGTTCCCGTTTGCAATTAGACAAATTACCCAAATTACAATATGTTTACTCCAACATATGTTGGAAAGTTATAGAAGGATGACTAGTGCAATCAATCCATTTCTTTTAGCCCTGGATTTGTTTCAGTTTAAACAGAAGTATACAAATATACTTGTCCAATGTCTATGCTTTAACCATTCACCTTAAGATGTTTTTACAATATAATTTCCTAAGTCTATTTAATATCTTCATTATCATCAAAACCAACATATATCCATCTTAACTCCACATCTACCACTCTTAGGGGGATGAAATTTATTTATCCCTCTGAGCACTTGGTAGACCCAGAAACCCAGAATTAAGATGGATCTAAGATAGAATTTCCCCTTTAAATAGTCTATGCTCACATTAATACCATGGGTCAATACCATGGGTCATCATAAACCTGGAGCTTAAAAATTACTATTAGTAATTTATAAAAATTAATA
>APFE030426813.1:5547-44212 GCA_000404065.3 Pinus taeda | reverse complement strand
AAACCTATTCTTGAAAATGGGTGAATGGAAGGTTGTAACTCCTAATTTCAAGGGCTAAATTTACCTTTTTTACCCTCTCCCTTAAAATAAGGTGGGCTATTTGAGGTGATTTGTAAAAATGTACTATGATACAAAATATTCGCCCACTAAAAATTTAAAACCCCTTAATTTCGCCAAAGGGCGAACATTCGCCCCTAAAATCACCCCTACATACTGGTCCCGTGGCCAGTAGTCCTGTGACTCTTGCTATTATGTCGTCAGTGACTGTTATTCACTTTCCTCTTACTTTGGAGTATTCTTCCTATAGGTTCTGTAAAAATTATTTCGCTACAGTTTCATAAGACTCCTTCAAGCGGTTGAGATAGGTCAACCATCTTGCTCTCTCCAGGATCCTTCGGGCTGCAGCCGAGACAGTTAATGTTTGCGGTTCTCGGCGGACTGACCTTCCTCCCATAGTTTCTCTGCAAGTTCTCAAAGGAACAGCTGCTTTTTGTTGAAACGCAGAGAAGCTGGTGGCGTATTCCTCGTTCAAATTCAAATGCAACGGCATATGCAATGGAAAAAAAAACTTCGAACAGCAACTCATGCAGAAGAAAACAAAAATAGCAAATGATCATACCATTGAGCCGTGTTGTGCTCGAGTACAAAATTTTCTCGAATAACGGACTGACACGTGCTCCCGGGAATGATGAAGTTACCTCCCCCCCCGCAATGTGATAGGCTGTCCCAGCCATCAAATAAAGGAGCAACGTCTGTTCTGTCGTGAGGCCTTTATGGAACAACTTATGAAAATATGCCATGTCCGCAAAAACAGCCTATTACTGAAATCGAGGTAGAAAGTTAGATCGCTTTTAATACGTAAGGGACTGTGGTGAGTTGATGGAAGTTCGGGGATAAGACATTTGCCATAAATAGCGAGTCTCCCGTGGTCACTGTCACTAACTCTGTAATGATTGGCAATAATAGATAGTCATGCGCTATATGGTTGGGTAATTATATAATTAATTATCACGTCATAAGAAACAAGAGGATATAATCTCCTTACCTATTGGTGTTAAAATATGACTTCAATACCATTAACAGTGCTCTGCTGCCGACAGGTGTCCATAACCTTGGCAGAGTTGTTCATTTCACCCGTGGAACCATAGTCCTTTGTGTATACCAGGAAGCGTTATATAATGTCAAACTGTAGGCCACTATGCTGGCTTGGTAACCAGTTCGTCATAATGCCATTCACGAGGGAGGAGCGAATAGTGGGTAGGCTGGCTCGTGGTGAGACCTCCTGTTCCAAGAATTATTTATTTTGATATACCTTTTGGACCATTTCCTAGGTGTGGTGGCCCTAGTGGGAATGCCACTTCGCTTCCATCCTGATGATCATGGTAGGCCAACTCGTAATGAGACTCCCTATCCTGCAATTTGACAATTTTTAGAAACCCTGTTTTGTTTCCTTCTTTTTTTCTTGCTTTTTAATAGAGAGCCTTTCCTGTTTATACACAAAGGGTGGTTCAACACTCCTTAAGAGTAGGAATGGTGGAAGAAGTCTTGATATCCCAATAGGAAGGTATAGACCCTTTGATCTTATTGCCAAATGATAATCAGAGTAGGTAAAAAGGAACCAGCATGATAGAGATAACCAATCAGAACAGAGTTAGTAGAACAATGGCAACAAAAGATGATATAAGCATATCTTTTCCCTGCGTCCTTTCGCCAATTCAGGGCAGTTTCTTATAAAGATAGTGATTTATGATTTATTGATTTTTGTATGCTATGTTTTTATTTCCATCACATAAGTGGATAGTTGTATTCCAAAATACTTGAAAGAACATTAACAATAAGCATCCTTAAGAAGGAACAAGTTGTTTTAAATCATATGAGTAGTGCTTTTTTTTTCAAAGAAGGGCACAACAACAGTTGTTCATTTGGAGAAAGGAACAGTGGAAATCGATGGTGTTGTTCCTTTTTTGAAAAGGAACAGCAAAATCAAACAAGTGCCATTCTTTTTGGAAAGAGACCGGCAGAAATCAAAAAATGTTGTTCCTTTTGGAAACAGCAAAAACACACAAGTGTTGTTCCTTTTGAAAAGGAACAGCAAAAATCAAAAGTGTTGTTCCTTTTGGAAAAGGAACAGCAAAAATCACAAGTGTTGTTCCTTTTTGGAAATGGAATAGCAAAAATCACAAGTGTTGTTCCTTTTTGGAAAAGGAACAGCAAAAATCACAAGTGTTGTTCCTTTTTGGAAAAGGAACAGCAAAAATCACAAGTGTTGTTCCTTTTGGAAAAGGAACAGCAAAAATCACAAGTGTTGTTCCTTTTTGGAAAAGGAACAACAAAAATCAAAAGTGTTGTTCCTTTTTGGAAAAGGAACAGCAAAAATCAGAAGTGTTGTTCCTTTGGGAAAATGAACAACAAAAATCACAAGTGTTGTTCCTTTTGGAAAAGGAACAGCAAAAATCAAAAGTGTTGTTCCTTTTGGAAAAGGAACAGGAAAAATCAAAACATGTTGCAAAAATATGTACAAGAATAATTCAAGCAATTATATACAAATTGTAAGAAAAGTAAATTTCTTAGTGAGTTACAGGGGAAGACTTGTCTTCCTCCCCTAAGATCTCCATATCTGAATCTTGGCGTAATTGTTGGCAGGAGGACTCTCGAGTAAGTGGTTTGCGATAAAGACGGACTCGATGGCCGTTTGCCTTAAAGGTATACCCAGAACCATCAATAGTAATCAGTGTAAGGGTGCCATTGTCATGTACTTTCTAAATTTCATATGGTCCCAGCCAATGAGTCTAGAGTTTCCCGGGGAAGTCCTGAAATCTAGAGTCATATAAAAGAGCCCAGTCTCCTTCATGGAAGACTCTGTTTTTAATGACAGCATCATGCCATTTAGCTCTCTGTTGTTGAATCAGAGCAGTGCGTTGAAGTGCAGAGAGCCTAATTTCATCCAGCTCATTAATCTATTGTAATCGATTAGTTTTTGCCTCGATTAAGTCTAAACCAACTCCTTGTGCTGTTCGTAATGTCTGGATTTCAAATTCTATAGGAAAGATAGGTTACTTTCCAAACATTAGTTGGTAAGGTGAGTGACCAGTGGTGCTTCTCCATGTTGTTCTATAAGCCCACAATGCTTTTGGTATTATGGCAGCCCAATCGCGTCTATGTGATGCAACTGTTTTTGTTAGAATCGTTTCTATTATCTTGTTGCTGCTTTCTACTTGCCCATTTGCCTGTGGGTGATATGGGGTGGTGATTTTATGCTGAACATGATAATTTTTTAGTGTTGCTGCTATTCTGTTCCCAGAAAACTGTGGCCCTCCATCTGTGATTATCTCTCTAGGGAGGCCATAGCGCACAAATAGATGGAGCAGAAACTGTATAACAGATTCTTCTGTAGCTCTGGGCAAGGCCTATGCTTCAACCCACTTAGTGACGTATTATGTTGCCACCAAAATTGTTTTTTGGTTTGATGGTGGGTTGATTGGTCCTACGAAATCAAGAGCCCAATGCTCAAATGGTTCGATGACTAACTGTGGTTTCAAAGGCATCTCATCCGAGTGACTAGGGCATCCCACTCTCTGGCAACTGTCACATGCTTGGACAAATTTCTTTGCATCTTTAAAAATTGTGGGCCAATAATAACCTGTGTGTAATACTTTATGTGCAGTTCTGCGATTAGCGAAATGTCCACCACATGGTTGGTCATGGCATGCTTTCAATATATCAAAAATTTCATCTTGTCGAACGCATCTCCTGATTTGCATGTCTGCCCCTGTGTGAAAAAAATAGCCCCCAATCCAGGAAAATCTGGTACTTCGTTGGATAATCTGTTTTCGCTCATTAGGGGTTAGATGCTTTGGTAACTTACCTACTGCTAGGTAATTGGCGACATCATCATACTAGGGTGTTTGAACAGCAACAACAAAGAGATGTTCATCTGGAAACTGATCTTCAACTGTTGCTGCATCGACTGGTTTTGGCATTCTTGAGAGGAAATCAGCTACCGGGTTCTCTTTCCTGGGTCGATCCTTGATTGTAATATCAAATTCCTGCAATAAAATCAGCCATCTAGTTATTCTGCCATTTGTAATAGGCTTGTTTGCTAAGTATTTTATAGCAGAATGATCTGTGTACAAGATAACGGGATATCCAGTGATGTAATGTCTGAATTTATTGACAGCATGTATAACAGCTAGCAATTCTTTTTCAGTGACAGTATAATTTAATTCAGCAGGGGATAGATTTTTGCTAATGTAATAAATTGCATATGGTTTTCTACCTCCTCCTGTCCAAGGACCGCTCCAATGGCTGTATCTGAGGCATCAGATGATATCTGGAATGGCAAATCCCAATTTGGTCCCCAAAGAACTGGTGCTGTAAATACGAGATTCTTCAGATCGTTGAAAGCACGTTCACATTTTTCTGTCCAAAGGAAGTCAATATTACCAGTTAGTGCAAACAATGGTGCAGCAATGCGTGAATAATGTTCTATAAATATTCTGTGATAACCAGAGAATCCAAGAAATCTACGTACCTCTGTTTGAGTAGTAGGAGTAGGAATAAGCAAAAGTATTTGGATTTTGGCTGGGTCTACCTGAATGCCAGTTGTTGAAATATAGTGTCCTAAAATAAGTCCTTCTGTCATCATCATGTAGCATTTTTCATGGCTTAAACAAAGCCTGGTAGCTATGCAATGTTGTAGGACTTTTTCTAATGTCTCCAATGCTGGATCAAACTCATCTCCGTATGGAGTAAAGTCATCCATATATACTTCCAGTCCTTCATTTATTAGATCTGCAAAAATGCTAACGATAGCCCTCTGGAATGTGGCAGGGGCATTACATAAACCAAAAGGTAAAACTCGGTAGGTGAATGTTCCCCAAGGACAAGTAAAGGTAGTTTTGTCCTGATCTTCAAGGGTAATCTGTATTTGGTTATACCCACTGAAGCCGTTAAGAAAAGAAAAGAATTTCTTCCCTGCCAAAGTTTCCAATACTTGATCAATGAATGGGAGAGGAAAGTGATCTTTCTGCGTTGCCTTATTTAGCTCTCTGTAGTCCACGCAGATTCTCCACTTCTCATTCTTTTCGGTACCACCACAAGCAGGGAGACCCATTTACTATCAGAGATAGGGTAGATGAAGTTAACATCTAAAATTTTTTGAAGCTCAGCTTTTACTACTTCTTTTAGATGAGGATTTAGCCTTCTCTGAGGCTGTCTAACAGGTCTTGCATCATTTTCTATGTAGATGTGGTGTGTACACAATTGAGGATCGATCCCTTTCATATCAGGGTAATCCCATGCAAATTCTTCTTTATATTTTCTTAAGATATGGATGAGTTTTGTTTCTTGTTCGGGTGTAAGGTCGGCGTTAATGTTTAAGGTCTTTCCAGGTTCAATTTCCACAATTTTACTATGTGAAATTGAAGTGACAGGGATTGCGTGATCATGCACATCTTTCAGAGGTTCCTCTTCTACTTCATTATCAAATGCTGCTTTTATCATATGACACTGGGTACGAGATGTGAGTTTAGTTTGACTAATAAAATTGTTGATAGCATCATCTTCTGTTTGGTCTTTGAATTCTAGTGCTTCTTGTATAGTTAATGGAGATCTAATGTTGTCAGTAAGATATGATACAGGGTGCCTATTAGTTTTAACTATTGTGATGCTTGGCTGCACTGGGGGATATAGTACTAAATTCTTGATATCTGCCCCCTTTGTTATGATCATGTTCCCTTGCCGACAGTCGATATAGGCATTAGCGGTAGCGAGCCAAGGTCTTCCTAAGATCAATGGATGTCCATCAAGTCGGGTTTTAGGATTTATTATCAGAAAATCAATTGGATATTCCCAAGAGTCAACCGAGACCATGACATCATGCAGTATGCTTTCTGGCCTAACCACAGAGCGATCAGCCAATTCTAACAGAGTTGAAGTGGGTTCTGCAGATGTAATACCTAGCTTTTGGCAAGTAGCAGTTGTCAATATATTGATTGCAGCTCCAAGATCAACTAAGGCATTGGTTAGGGTTTGGCCATAAATTTGAATAGTTACTATTGGGTTTCCTGGGTCTTCATACTTAATAGGTGTTTCCTTTCCTGATAATAAGTCAGATAGAGTACCGACTACTTGAACTCTTGGATTATCTATTGTATTCCTTCTCGGTCTTTTTATGCACAATTCTTTAATAGTTTTAGCGTATATCGGGATGTCTTGAATGGCCTGAGGGAATGGAATTTTTATGTACAAGTTTTGTAATTCTCCCAGAATATCGAAATTAGGTTGCTGTATAGGTCGAGGTATGACTAAACGTTCTGGGAACGGGGGAGAGGATGTAGTTGCTTGATTCTGAGTTTGTTGTCTATTTACATCCTCTTCTTGTGACAGATGTTCTCTAGGTAACTGATCTTCAATCTGAACTGTTATATTTCCCTCTGTTTGGATAATACGCCCAGATCTTAGCTGAAGATCATTGCACTCCCTCAGATCAGATCCTTCTTCTGGTGTTTCCAAAATTTGGAGTGCTTGGACCGGTCTGTTATTTGGATTACGATTGGGCTAGGCTGGGAGTTGGGGTCTCAGATTAGATTGGGGGTTTTGCTGTAAAGCTGGCAGTGTAGGTTGAGGGAAAGGAATATTTCCTACTGGCTGTTGTGTTGGTCTCTGCTAGTTAGTCTGCCAGACTAAACCTTGTGAAGCGGGGGGAGTCCATTGCGGTGGGTATGGGTTGTTTTGCTAGTATGGTGGGGGATAAGGAGGATTCGACCAACTAGATTGGTTTGTCTGATTTAGCCATGGGTTTGCGGAAGGATACGACTGTGATGACCAGTTTGGAAATGGGGGTTGAAACTGACTTTGCCATGTATTGTATTGTTGAGTATTGTACTGCGAATACTGAAAAGAAGAAGCTGGGTCTGAAAACATACCAGTTTGTCGCAGCTGCCACTGATGACGCCGGTTGAGTAGATACATTGTCTTTGGTTCTTCTTCTGCTTCCTTATATACCTCTTTCAGTCCAGGTAATGAGGGACAACTTTCTGTAGAGTGATCCCTTGCACAGATGGCGCATGTCTGAACTGTATCTAGTGGACAATCCTTATGGCTATGCTTCTTCCTGCACCTGGGGCAGAAGATTGCCAAATTCTGTTCTGCCTCCATTTTTTTCTGCTTAGCCTTCAAAACATCCAATTGTGTAGTCAGTGTTCCTAGTATATCAGTTTTAAAATTTTCAAATAAATTTCCAATTTCCACACGTGTTACTCCTTCTAATGAAATTTTGTTTTCTTGTGCAAATCGATCATGTTCTGTTGATTTGATTCGCGTACTACCTCTCGAACTCCTGATACATAGATCAATTATGTCAGCAAAACTTTCCTGATAAATATCCCCTTTCCCCATAATGTTTAATGTTTCAATCCATTGTTCTTTCATGCCCCTTATTAATGTTGTTTTCAACACGTTATTAGGCAAAGGCAGCGATGCATAGGGAGATCTTTGTAGATTATACTGGAAACGTTCCACATATTCTTCTAATGTTTCGTTTGGTCTAGCTATCATCTGAAATCTTTCATCTTTTAGTTCTCTAGATCTGCAATAGTCTTGATATTTTTTCAGAAAATATTCTTTCATTTGTTCCCAGTTATTTATAACTCCACCACCTAATCCCATAAACCATCTTAGAGCAGCCCCTTTAAGAGTAGAGGGGAACAATTTTAGTTTCTGGGGTCAGTGGTGTAATCATATCCCCTGCATAGTACATCAAATTCGAATAAAAATGCATCTGGGTCCTCTGATGTAAGTCCATGAAATGTAGGGATGTGTTGAAGGGGGATTGCTTTCATAGGGGCATTTGCCGCGGAATCCACTATGGGGTATTGTAATGTAGAAGTTTGGGTGTTTGGCGGATTTTGAGCCATCGGGTCAAATATATGCCAATAACCTTCCGGAATATCTAAGAGAGTATTTCTTGGTTGAGGAGGAATGTTTTTAACAGGAACAGTTTTAATAGCACTTCCTCTATCTGGGATTTCTATCTAAGGGGATTGGGTTTTTTCAATAATAATCTTTACCACGCTCCCTTTTTCTGGGCTATTCAATGGTTGAGTTATCCTCGGAGGAAATCTTGGCTCCCCAATCTCCCCTGTTTCCCCTTCTCCTTCACAAAGATTACTGAAATTCCCTTCTTACAGTCGTTTTGAAATAGAATTTTCAATTTCTTGAAAGTCCTGTTCGTCAGTTTGACTATGCACCTCAGCGAAGGCTACAGATGGTGAACCTGTGGCCTGAAGGGAACTAGTAGGCTATTTGGAAGTAACTTTCTTGGGTCCTACTGAAGGCTGAGATTTAGCTTTCTTATAGATCTCGTCTATGAATGTTGATCGACCAAGGGTCACCGGCCCCTTAGCTTTTTCTGTCTTTGGTAAAGGTTTGGGATTTTTCTTCGGATTTTTTTGCTTAGTCATGCACTCAATTTAACTACTAAATCTTAAGCAGATAGCAGCAAATCTGCAGGAAAGCGGGCAAAGGAGCAGGGCTTTTACATGTTCCGCACGTAGGTTCTTACCTTCCATTTTCAAAACCCAATTCTTCCTAGCAGGTTCGTACACTACCCTGAAAAAAGAAATGGCTACACTCTTTCCCCGGCAACGACGCCAAAATGTAGAGTTATAAAAAGGGTCTCTTTCACCTCTAGTTACCTCACATTAATATGTCAATCCGGGAACGTCTGGTTATTTCAAAGAGTGTCTCAGTCTGAGGCTTAGCACTTGTCAGAGTAATGCTTGTAGTACAGCTGTGTAAAAGCTACAAAAGTAAATCAATGCATATCTACAATTTAACTACTTCAAAAGACTGAATCAAACCAAGCGTTGCATCAGCCAAAGGTTCAGTAGCAATAACCCATCCTTTTTATAATTGATGAGAATAGATCTGAGGTTTGGGAGCTAGGTAGCAGATGCTAGGGCTCACTACAGCCTGGGGTCGTCCTTGATGAATATAAATGAAACAGCAAGTAAAGGAAATAGCAATGAAATAGAACAGCACATCAGCCAAGGATTCAGTAGCAATAACTCATCCCTTTCATAACTGATGGGAGCAAATCAGAGGTCTGGGAGATAAATAGCAGATGCTGATGCTCACTACAGCCTGAGATTGTCCTTAAGAAACAACAAATTAGCAATCTAGAAATGGAACAACAATTGCAATAGAACAACAATTAAAATGGAACAGCAAATAAACGGAACAACAATTAAATGGAACAGCGACTAAATGGAATAGCAACTAAATGGAACAGCAATTCAGAAATGGAACAGCAATTCCGAAATGGAACAACAATTCAGAAATGGAACAGCAGTTGAAATAAGCAGTAACCAAATTCATCAAGTTGTAATTCTATTTAATCACTCCAATCAAAATATTAATCCTTCAGTCTTAAAATATGTACCCATGTTATGGAACAACACTACCGATTACAATCTTAGAAACACACCGTGCTTAATCTGCCTCTGTTATTGCTCTAAATAAACACATACGATTGCATCTCAGGCTGAAAACAGTAACATTCAATGATCATATGAAATCAGACCTTCCAAGATAACTGTTATAATGCTAAACACAATCGTAATGAACTCTGTAACGGAGTGACAGTATCCTGTAGAGATTAATCAATACTTAAAGGATTGGTAACATGACACAGCGTTGATATAAAGCTTAGGTTTACAGGAACATGAAACGAATTAACCATAACAGAGCATGTAATATAATGTTCTTAAAACATAGCAGATTACTAGATTACGTCTATGAACAAACCACATAGAAACCACGCGTAATGGTACAAGAACAAGTGTCCTCCAGGGCTGGGCCCTTAGCCTCCAGGGGTACACTGCTTAAGATTTATCCAAGCTCAAAGATAAAAGAGTAAACAAGTCTGTATTAAGGCATGCAATAAAATTACGGGAACTCAAGTCTTCAACAGAACATAAAGATCATAGTTCTGATCTTCCTTAAAAGAAATTACATAAAATCATCCTCCTCCCCCTAGCCAACAGTGCTATCCCTTATATAAGGAAGATGGCAGAGATATCTAGATACAGAAAATAGATAAAAATAGTGATCCCCTAGGATCTAAGATCCTGAGGGATTCGCAGAATCGTTAATACTGCGTCACTTCTTTCCTTTTCTGCTCCGTGCTGGTATCTTTGTGTCCTTTCCTGGGTTGATCCATTTTGATCTGGTTTGCTTCCGGTCTCCCATCAAAGGGACAGCAGTTAGCTCATCCTTTTCTTTACCTTTGGAATGGCCACCTTCCATTTTTCCTCCCTCCTGCACATAGAAATGACAATTATCAGTGTTTCCCATTAATCTCTCGTGTTTCGTTATAAATCCTCACCATTATCTAAATTTCCAATGCAAAAGGCTTTTGAGTTCTAATGAAAAGATACTAAAATAACCATCGAAACATACCTTCCTTGATACTCCACAGCAAGGTATCCTCTTATTTTCTTCTTGTTCACAAATCCATCCTAAGATTTCAAAGCCCCAATCTCCAAGGGATAGAACCTAACCCTAAAACTCCAAAATAAAAAACTCCAAAAATATTGAGAAACCATGGTGTCTAAAGAGGGAGAGACAATATATGTTTAAGTGAATACTTTAGCCAGAGAGAGAGAGAGAGAGAGTACACTCTCTTCTCTTAGTCACATCCCATCACAAGAATGAATAAAAGTGACTGAATGGATTTATTATGGAAATCCTCTCCCATTCCTCAATTTATATGAGAGGTAAAGGAAGGCAACAATACTATGTAGGTCTAATTCCTTGTAAGCAACCTACATGATCCCTTGTTGGCCATAAAAGTGAGATGTTTACTCTAGAGTACATGTAATGATTTAGTGGTGATTTCATCCATAATAATGACTTCAAGGCAATGTAGCAGCACAATGAAAATCCACACCACTCTATCATAAGCTTCTTTAGACTCCATATATCAACTGAAGCAATGTAATCCATTGGGTCAACTACCCCCTTTGATCAACTCTTGCAAGGAGGACCTTGCAATTGAATTTTAGATTAAGGACATGGGCCTCATGTACTACTTTCTTGAGCTGGAAGTATGGAAATGCGATGGGGAATTGTTTGTATCTCAAGGCAAGTATACCAATGAGATATTGCATAGATTTTGCATGGAGAGTTGTAATCCCATGGAAACCCCTCAAGTGACCAACTGGAGGAAGGAGAATGCCACTTCATGTGAGGAGGTTGATGCTACCATTTACCATTAGCTAGTGGGTTCACTGATGTATCTTGTGAACACACAACCACATATGTGCTATGTGGTCAACCAACTAAGCCAAGCTATGGTTAGGCTAACCAAATTGTATTGGAAAATAGTGAATCATGTCTTACGGTAGCTCAAAGGCACTACCTAGTGTGGATTATGGTACAAAAAGATAGAGGGAATGAAGTTGCGTGGCTTCACAGATGCAGATTGGGCAAGGAGTCCATCCGACTGAAAGAGTACATTAGGTGGAATTTTCAACGTTGGGTCCACAACAGTTTCTAGGTATAGCAAGAATCAGAGATTTGTGGCACTCATCTCGGCAGAAGCAAAATACATGATTGCAAGTCAAGCAACATGTGAGGCGATTTGTATGAGAAAAATACTTGTGGGATTGTTTAGTCAGATGATGGATCCAACTATCATCTATTGTGATAATAATAGTTGTATTAAGCTCTCTGAGAATCTGGTATGTCACGATCGATCCAAGCATATAGATATCTGGTATAATCATTTACGAGACTGTGTGTAGAGGCAGATAATGTTGCTACAATACATTCCAGAAGAGGAACAAGATGTTGAAATCTTGATAAAGGCTTTGTCAATAGGGAAGTTTGAATTCCATGGGTGCAGGATAGGGGAGGTTGATAATCCCTTTCTTGCTAAGAGGGAGTATTGAGAAGTGTAGCAAGAAACTCTCAATTTGACTTTGCCTTTGTCAAATTGAGAAAATGTGAATTTCCACATCAGCAAACAACTTGGAGGTAGTTAACTTGTGTGACATGGCTCTTGTCACTCAGTTTGCTCAGTAAATTTGAGATAGAGGGCTAGGAGTTAAGCATGTGTGACTGCTAAATTTTAGTAATCCAAGTCAGTGATTTCCAGTTGTGTTTAGTTAAAACATTTCTAATAGTTAATGGAACTATTGGAATGTCAGTTGTGTGGTGGGAAAGTTATCTAACTTAGTGATCATCCAGTTAACTGATCAATTAGCTCAAAATAGCTAGTGCATGTAAGGAATTTGAGTTCCTTAGTTGCGGTGGAGATTCCAAGGTAGTGTAACAAGTAGTTTTAAATTATTTTGAGTGTACAGGTGCGGCATGCAATCACGTGATCAATCCTTTGGAATGGTGCAATCAATTAGAGGAAATTTCCTAAAAATGGGAGCTAATTCCTTATGATTTGTGCAAGGAAATGTAGAAATCCCCACTGTAGATCAATAGATTATGCAATAGACTAAAGAAAAATACAAGATCTACTTCTACAACCAAACTTTGTGGAAGCTTAATCAATTTGAGCTAGATCAATCAGAACGCATATAACAAAGAAGAAGAAATCATACACATGAAACACATAAGAATAACCTGGGGAAAGCCTCAGCCTAAAACCCTAATATCTGTATTATCATACAAGTGGAAATATGTTCAGATTACACAAAGCTTTAGCTCACAAGCTATCCTGCTCTCAGTACAATCCAGTTGTTGCTCATAGATAGTCAAAGGCTTCTCACAAACATTCTCCTATGCCCTCCAAGCCTCCTATTTCCTTGTGCAGTTTTTCCTGGATCCTCAAGCTACCACCTGTGTGTAATAATCCCTCACACACTACTTTGACCTCTGAAATAACTTCACAAACCTGAAGGAGATAATTCCTTATGCATGGATGAGTTTCCTATATAGGAACAATCCTCCAACTGATAGTACATTGTCCCTTCCTCTTATCTCAACTGGATCTCTGACTAAACTAACATGCATGAGTTATTTATGAGAGAATATTCAGTTATCTAGAGAGCAATAGTTACATGCATGCAAGCATTAACTATCTGAACTCACAATTAGTTCAACAAACTATTTGAACACTCAATTAACTGAGCCAACTAATTACAAATAAATATTACAACTCATCCTTATCTCTTTAATGTTAAAATTGGAAACCAGGGCAAAAATTCATGTAGGTCATCTTATTCATGACTGATAATATTTTTATTAGATTCCTCTCATCGAGAGGTGTAGGATTGATATAAATATCATCTGATTCCAATAAGTATTCATGGAGATATGAATTTATTTTGATTATGGAATTATTATCAAGCTGACCTACAACTCATGTAGGCTCAAAATCCCAACAGTCGCATCTATTCAAACACCAACGTTGTGTATAAATATAGGAGGACTTTTCCCCATTTGGACTCACTCATCTCATCACATCTCTCTCTCTCTACTGTGCAGAAAAGAGTCTCTTCTCTACTGTGCAGAAAAGGGTCTCTCTCTCACACATGTGAAGTTGAAAGCTACCGAAACTGAAGTTGCAACTGCAGAAGTAAATATTGACCTACTTGGAATAGAATATCTCCTCATCTAAACTGTACTATAGGTTCATCTAAACCTCCTCTAAAAGCCGCAACTTTTGGTGGTGAAATCAAGTCAATCCGACGGACGGTTTGCAAGATATCGACTGCCCTAGTTTGAAGCCAGAAGCTGTCGAAACTGAAGCTGCAACTGCAAAAGTAAATATTGACCTATGTGGACTAGAAGATCTCTTCATCTGAACTACGTTGTAGGTTCATCTGAACCTCCTCTGGAAGCCACAATTTTTTGTGGTGGAATCATGCTGATCCAGCGGTCGGTTTGTGAGATATCGTCTACCCTAGTTTGATGATGAAGCCGCTAATGTCGATGCTACTAATCTAGGGTTTGCTACTATTGATATAAATCAGATTTATTGTACTATTTCTCTTTGTTGAATTATTGAAGATAAAAGAAGATTTGATCAAAGGGTTTCCCCACACATTGTGAGGTTTGTCCCTGGCTAGCCGCCACATCTTGTGTCTCTTGTCTTGGCGTTTTCTGTCGATCATTTAATGTTCTATCTGCACTTTACTTTATGTACATGTGATTGCTTATCTGTGGAATATAATAAGAAAAAGAAGTAAACTGTTATAAGCATAGAACATACCATAACTTAACATGGTATTGTAGCTGAGGTGAAGACAAAGCCCGAGCAAGAGCAAGAGAAATCACCGAAGAGAATATTGGCAAGGCTATCCTAAAGAATGATGGGGTCCTCAACACTCTTTCCTGCCGAAGGCAAGCTTTGTAAGAAAGATGATTATCACATATGGAAGATGTCTATCGATTTAACCCTGGAAGCTCCAAGAGTGTTGGACCATGTAAGAGGCAATATTTTTGAGCCTCCATCAAATGCATCCGCTACTACGTGGAACAAATGGAAAGCCGAAGAAGTCAAAATAGAAGATCATCCGGGACTCTATCGACAAGCACTTGGTAGGCCTACATCTCTAAACTAGACACCTCCAAGGAAATCTACGATAGACTGGTGAGTTTATTTAAAGTTAATGATGCAAATCAAGTTTTGCTTCTTAGAGATAAACTGAGGGAAATCAAGAAGGGTAAAGATGAGAGTATGAAAGCATACTTCTTAAGAATAATCGAGATCAAGAATGATCTCCTATCTATTGGGGAGGCTATTACTGACAGGGAAATGGCACTCACGACTCTTGGAGGATTACTATCTGAATGGTACATGTTCAAGACTACTCTTCTGAACTATAATTTAATTCTTGGTTTCGAGGAATTAATGGCTAGATGCATTCAAGAAGAAACAAGGGAAGAAGAGAAAGAAATTCCCATGCCTAAAGGTCCTCCTGCTGCCTTTTTCTTCTCATGCTAAGAAAAGAAATAATTATGGGTCTAAATTGAAAAGAAAGGCTGGACCTAAGGGTGGAAGAAAAGGACGATGTTACATTTGCAATAAAGTAGGTCACTATGCAAGGGAATGTCATGATAGAAAGGACTCTCACCATGACGATGATCAAAATCCCTCTCATGGTAATCAAAGGAATGGAAAATTCAATAGCAAAGGTAAAAGGAATGCTAGAAATCAAGGAATAGGGCAACCATTCAAGAAGGCTATAAATTCCAGGATGTATTAAATGCACCTGACATCAAAAAGAACCTAGCGTCCATCTCGGCAATGGAAGACAAAGGCTACAAGGTAACCTTCAACGATGGCAAGGTACATATATGGAAAAATAATGTTAAAGATGCCTTTACTCTTGGGTTTCGTGTTGATTCATTATATCAGGTCAATGGAAGTCCGCTAGGTGTCATGTCTTATGACACATCTCTTCAGTCTGAACTTTGGCATTGAAGGTTTGCCCCCCTTCATTATAAAGCTCTACTCAATGTAAGACAAATGGTGACAGGGATGCCCGAATTCCGAGTACAGAAAGAAGGTGTATGTCTAGGATGTGCCGAAGGAAAGCTCAAAAGGAGACTATTCCCCTCAAGCCAAAGAAATACCTTTGATCTATTACAGTTGGTTCACTCAAGCATATTTGAGGCTGGCATTAAGAGGGAGACTACTACACCACATACTCCTGAGCAGAATGGTGTGTCGGAAAGGAAGAACCGTATGATTATGGAAGTTGTCTCTATGGGTAGATGATGTAACAATGCCTGATGTGGAGGAACCCATGGATCCTATTTATCCACCTGAGCCTTCCTCTTCTAGGAAGAGGCCTTCATGGCTTAGGGGGATACTTGATGATGCTGAAGGACATGGTGCACCCCAAGGAACCTTTTGTGAAAGTGAGAAACCTAACAGGTATCAGGGATACCTGACCATTATGAGCATGATCATACAAAATGAGCTTTCATCATTCTCAGATGCCGTCAAGCATTAAGTATGGAAGGATGCTATGACCATTATGGAGAATGATGTCTGGGAAGTAGTTTCTAGACCTAGGACAAGACAATTGTTACTTCAAAATGGCTTTACAAGATAAAGTTGCAGCAGATGAAGTATGTAATAGTATAAGGCTTGTTTTTTTGCTCGTGGTTTCTCCGAGAAGGAAGGTATAGACTTTGATGTGATATTTGCACCTGTTGCCAAATATACGACCGTCCACTTGATCATAGCCCTTATGGCTTCACAAGGATGGAACCTGCATCAGATGGATCTCAATACCGCATTCTTGCACAGTTCGATCAAATAAGAGGTCTATGTGGAGCAACCTGAAGGATTTGAGATTTATGATTGAAAATCTCATGTATGCAGGTTGAAGAAGGCTCTCTATGGACTGAAGCAAGCATCCGGAGCATGGCATGAGAGGATTGATAGCTACTTGATGAAGCTGGGATTCACTAGGAGGGAAGCCGATCCTAACCTTTACCTTAATGTTGAAGATGAAAAGCCTCTCATACTGGTGTTGTATGTGGATGACCTCTTTCTAACAGGTGCATACCCTCTCATTCACAAATGTAAGAGGGAGTTGGCTTCTGAATTTGAAATGAAGAGCCAAGGACTTGAAGTGTGGAAGAAGCTAAGGGAAATCTTCCTATCTTAAGGAAAATATGTGGTGAATATTCTGAAAAGATTTGGTATGATGGACTACAAGCCTGTGACTACCTCGAGGATCTTAACTTTCAGAAGTTATATGGTAGTGATGTCAGACTAGATTTGGGAAATGCCTCTGAGTTTCAAAAATTCATTCACGTTGATGTTCTTGGTGAAAATTCGTCTAAAGATATGTTTTGCAGTTAGCATTGTGAGCTCGTATTTGGTTGAGCCTCACTATATTGGTGCCAAGAATCTACTGAGATGTCTTCAGGACACAATCTCTCATGGATTGAGATACAATGCTGGAAATATGAAACTGCATGATTATTCAAATGTTGATTAGGCAGGTAGTGTGGAGGATCACTGGAGCACTTTTAGTATTGTTTCTCTTTAGATTCTGCTTCGATATAATGGATGAGCAAGAATCAGAAGTCGATTTCCATAAGCACCGGTGAGACCATATACATATCTACAAGTATGATATCGTATGAAGCTGCCTGGTTGGGGAAGCCCTTCAGTGAGTTGTTTGAACACATACCACTATGATTCTCTGTAACAACGAGAGGTGGGATTTGATTATTGAGGAATCCCATATTCATCAATTTCTCTAGCAGATAAACATCATCTTGGATATGGTAAGTTGATGAGCAAGGATGCTCCATCACATTAAGATGATGTACAGGTCGATACACCTTGTCAAAGCCCCGAGGAAAGATCTAATCTTTGATTTTCACAAACGACTTGGAATCATCAAGAAACCCTTGTACAATGGTCCTACATGTTGCATACATTGAGCTCTGGGAGCTTTGAGGGCTTGCGGTTCTTACTGGAGCAACATACGACCACAGGGTGACTCACCCTCCCCTGGTGGTGCACACTGGAACAAGATGATTCGCTCTCTTGTGGGACAAGATGATTTTCTCTCTTGTGGAAAATGATGATTCGCTCTCCTATGTAGCAGGATGATTAGTTCTCCTATGAGGCCTAGATTGATGTGTTCTCCATGGCAATTGTAGTAGGATTGATGTGTTCTCCTGTGAGGCTCGAATTGATGTGTTCTCCATGGCGATTGTAGCAGGATTGATGTGTTCTCCTGTGAGGCCTAGATTGATGTGTTCTCCATGGTGATTATAGCAGGATTGATGTGTTCTCCTGTGAGGCCTGGATTGATGTGTTCTCCATGGCGATTGTAGCAGGATTGATGTGTTCTATTGTGAGGCCTGGATTGATGTGTTCTCCATGGCGATTGTAGTAGGATTGATGTGTTCTCTTGTGAGGACAAGATTGATTAGTTCTCTTATTGAGGCATCCTACCCATGTGGTCTGGGACTCATGGGAAGTACCTCTCATCTGATCAATGAGCAGGGAAATGAAGTTAGGGACCATAGTAGTATCGATGGATGCATCGTTGTATCCACTGTACTCCCTACGCTAGGATGACCTCCATTGATATGGGATCAATGATACTGGTATGGGACCAGTGGTAGGAGTGGTACATTCTATGACACTGACTTTAGGTTAGTTGAGACTGGTCTGGGACCAGTGGTACGCACTCTAAGATTGACTTTGAGTCAGTGGAGGATGTCACTGGCTTGGGACTAGTGGTAGGAGTTGTATATATTATGAAACTGACTTCAGGTTGGTTGAGACTGGTCTGGGACCAGTGGTACATACTTTGAGGCTGACTTTAAGTCAGTATGATACATCCTCAATCATTTCTTCTTCTTCATAATTTGGACAAAAGCAAAGTAGAACAAAACAAAAGCAGAGCAGAACAAAACAAAGCAGAGCAGAGCAGAACAGAGCAGAGCAATACATATCAGTATAGGGTAGAACAAGACAAAGAAGAAAATGAAAAATAGAGCAGAGTAGGGCAAGGGTCAAGCTGTACAGGGCAGTGCATTTGATGGATGAATAGTAGCGACCGGCATACAGATTGCAGATGAAGTTCTCCCTAGTTGAGAGGGAGTGTTAAAATTGGAAACTAGGGCCAAACTTCATGTGGGTCATCTTATTCATGGCTAATAATATTTTTATTATATTCCTCTCATCGAGAGGTGTAGGATTGATCTAAAGATCATCCGATTCCGGTAAGTATTTATGGAGATATGAATTTATTTTGATTATGGAATTATTATCAAGCCAATGTATAACTCATGTAGGCTCAGAAGCCCAACAGTTACATCTATTCAAACATCAACATTGTGTATAAATAGAGGAGGAATTTTCCTCATTTGTACTCACTCATCTCATCACATCTCTCTCTCTTTCTATCCTACGCAGAAAAGAGGGTCTTCTCTACTGCGCAGAAAATAGTCTCTCTCTCACACATGTGGAAGGAAGCTGCTAAAACTGAAGCTGCAACTGCAGATCCAAAGTTTGACCAGCGTGGACCATTAAACCTCCTCTTCTGAACTACCCTGTAGGTTCATCTGAACTTCCTCTGGAGGCTGCAACTTTGGTGGTGAAATCAAGTCGATCCTATGGTCGGTTTGCGAGATATCGACTGCCTTAGTTTGAAGGAAGCTGTTGAAACTGAAGCTGCAACTGCAGATCCAAATTTTGACCAGTGTAGACCATCAAACCTCCTCTTCTGAACTGCACTGTAGTTTCATTTGAACCTCCTCTGAAGGCTACAACTTTTGGTGGTGGAATCAAGTCGATCCGACGGTCGGTTTGTGAGATATCGACTGCATTAGTTTTGATGATGGAGCTGCTAATGCTAATGCTGCTGATCTAAGGTTTTCTACTATTGATATAGATTGGATTTATTGTACTATTTCTCGCTGCTGAATTATTGAAGATAAAAGAAGATTTTATCAAAGGGTTTCCCCACACATTGTGGGGTTTGTCCTTGGCTAGCCGCCACATCTTGTGTCTCTTGTCTTGGCTTGTTTTCTGTCGATCGTTTAATGTTCTATCTGTACTTTACTTTATGTACATGTGATTGCTAATCTATGGAATATAATAAGAAAAGGAAGTAAACTGTTATAAGCATAGAACATACCATAGCTTAACATCTCGACATCGGGGGGAGGGATCATGATGGTGGGACTAGAGTCCCCCTGTTCTGGTTTACTAGTGGTACCAGAATCCAGGGGTAGAGGAGTAGGTGATCCACTACGAATGGTCTCGTACTCGCTACGTGCCTCAAGGAAATTGTGAAATTCATCGAGATGAGGGAAACAATGGGAATAGTGACCATGATGATCGTACAAGGCACAAGGGTGATTTGTGCGTAATGTTATGAGTTTCTTGGCTAATCCTGGTAAGTTAACATGGACTTCAAGGATATTTGACTCAGGGAATGTTTCATGAACCAAAGGTTTAATGTGAGAGAGGTCAAGACAATTATTGGTGGCGTGCCCAACAAATTTACACAAAGTGCACAAAGGTGATGGCTTTGGGGCCTTGGGTGCTGGAGGAGCTTGGGGAGCTTTGTCCTTAGGTTCTTTCCTCTTGGATTTTCCCCCTTTTCTGGATGATTTCGCAATAGGAGCGGGTTCATGTGTAGATTGTGATAGAACTATATTAGCGACAGGGGTCGTAGGGACCGGTTGAAATGAGGTCAAAACATGATAAGGTCTTAGCTAACTAGGGGGAGTGCTTGTAGGGCGATCAATGTACCATACTGGGATCCCCAAAGTCATGTTAGGGAGGACTAGCGAAGCCATGACAGGGACAAAAAATATTCCCGAAGGAGGAAACAAGAAAGGTATCTGGCCTGTAGGGTAATGTCCAGGCGGAACAACAACTGGATGGTTGAGACCTGGAGGAATAGTTCCTGGTGGTAACGTAGGAGAGGCACCCAAAAACGAAGGATGTCCTAAGGGGGTGGATCCGGATGGCTCGGCTGAGAGGGTAACAACAGGGTGATGAGGAGCTGGATGTTGAGCAGATGTACCAGAATTCTTGAGAGCAACCCGTGGCGCTTGTAACATGCAAACACTCAAAGAGGACCAGGGAAAGCACCCAACAATGAGGAATATTTATAAACTCCGAGTGAAACAACAGTAAGAGGAGTTGAATACTAATCATCTGACATTTATGAGATAATGGACTCAGGGGAGGTCATGCATGCCGGCTCGTAGTATGTCAACTGATCGATGGTAACGATATTCCCTTCATTGGGGAAGCACATCTTGCAGAAAACCGTAGATGCAACGACTAACATGGAATATGTGTAACTACAACCTAAGAGAATGTTGTAATCTAAAGGGGCATTAATAACCTCAATGTCTACATGGACAGTCTTGCCTGCAAGAGTCACAGGAAAACTGCGATACATGCGAAGAGGCTGGGAGGAATACCGTCCCAATCACGCAAAGTGATGGTGGATGGGGACAACTTAGGTGACTTCAGTTGTTTCCAAACAGCAGTGAACATCACATAGGTGGATGCATCTTAGTCAATAATGCATTGGTAGATGATGGCATTACAAACTAGGACTAGTATCTAGAAAGCAACGGATTAAGGTAATGCAGGATGTTCTGATGTATCAACTGGGAAGACAATCAACCGGTTGTCGGAAGGATCTACTATGCCCAAAGTAGTTAGTAGAGCTTTCTTTTGAGATGGGCATGACTGGAGTACCTCCAACATCAACATGGTGGCACGTGATTGTGCCAAGTTGTCTACTATACTGTATGTATAGTTAGCTCGGTTAGAAGCCGCTTTACGGTGTAATGGTCCCTTGGGGATCTTAGAATTGCCTCAAATTTACGCTGAGGGATCTATGGTGGACCATTTGGTGTCGTAAGAGGCTCAATAGATGCTTTGATTTTGGTCTCAGTGGCATATGAAATTGATGGCTTGTCATATTGATGCGACTAAGTTTGCAGGTTGATATCAGAGGTATTAACCTCATCAGAATTCATCATGAGGATCTGCTAGTCACCAGGACCAGAAGGTTGGGGGGGATGGGTTGCTTGACTTGGCTGAGGTTGAGAAACAACAAATACTTGCTAAGGGAAAGGATTTGTAAGCACTGCTGGTTGATATGGCCCATGATTCTGAGGTGATTGTTGACCTCTAGAAGCTGCTTGAGATTCCCATATTTGGCACATTTGGGGTAAGAGAGGACACTCATGTGTATAATGGCCATTTACACCACACCATGCACAAGTTTTATTCATTCCAATAGCCTTGTTCTGCTTAGGCTGACTGCCCTATTGCTGGTTGTTGGTGTTAGGCTGGTTCCCCTGGGGCTCACTAGGTTGAATACCTTGATTACCCTGGTTATCCTTGTTACCTTTCCCCTTATTCTTTTTCTTTGAATTTTGGGGATTGGTCGCACTCTGCTGTGCAAACACTTGACCCTGAGGGGGCGGTGGCTACTGTGGTTGAGGATGCATGGGAGGCTGCGGCACTAATGCTTAAAGGGTTGGAGTCCTCGACTATGCATAGGGGGGAGCAATGGTTTGGTAGACAGGTTGAGCATTGGCTAGCCTTGAAAACATGTTGCTAGAAGGAGGGGCATAAGTGTTGGAGGAACTGGTGCCCCCCTATGGATAGCCATAACTTTGCTGAGTATATGGTGAAGGGTGTGAAAGGCTTCCAAGGATACCATCGGCGGCATGAGATGCCCCCGGTGCATCGACACCTATAGGACAGAGGAGGTCTGGAATGACGGTATAGACATAACTGGATTGCGCATAAATCAGGTCATATCTCAAGGGGGTTTGGAGAGCTTCTTCCTTTATCTGAGGAAAATGGGACACAACATATTTTCCAATGGGTGATAAAAGGCTCCTAAGAAACCAATCTAGATAGACATGATCTATGAAGGGCGAGGCACGACATGTGATCCTCCTTCTACACCATTCCTAAACATGATCAGAAAGACGAGTGGCCGAGGATTGACATAATGAGGTCAAGAGCTTCATACCAATGTTGTATCAGAAAGGTAACCGAAAATATGAGAGGAATGCTTTAGAAAGCATCACGAAAATGGAATGAGATGTGGCGGGCTAGTATAAATACCATTTTGTAGTGTCTCTAGTGAGCGTGTGTTGGAATAGTCGAAGATGAATGGAGTCATCGGTAATAGAATTAGATGAACACCACATGTGGAAAGAGCGGTCATGATTGGTAGGGTCCTCTCTAGAATTAGCCTCAAACTTTGGGATGTCCAAGGGAAGCTTAGTGGGCATAGCAGGCCAAACATCATCGTGGTGTATTGGATCATTTATCAACTAGATAAAATCCGGTAATCTTAGCCCAGCCATAAAAGGGATCATCGGGGCTGCCAGAACAGTTCCTGAGATGGTTCTACTATTTGTGACCATTGGAGTAGAACTAGAGCCAACACCAGGTTTGGCTCCTGCACTAGCTGTGAGTCTAGACATGGTGATGATATGCCGTGAAGGAGGCTCGGAATCAGATGAACCAGGAGAAGAGTCGATATGGGGACTCGGGGAACTATGAACTCGAACCCTGCAGGGAGGAGTAATATGCCCAAGCAAAAACTGGGGATGAAGGCCTAAGAGTCTTTGCGACAAATGCCTTGGTGGCACAATGGTGGTAAGACACAAGTGACATGAAAATGGTGAAGGGATATTAAAAATATGGCTTTGTCTCTGTGTGGGTATGTTAAGTATTGGCTTGGCGGTGTAAACAAAGCACCCTTCACTTATGGTGTGCTTGTGTGTGCAAGTATGTTTATTAAGTAAGCCCAGATCATGTTTGAAAAAAGAAAAAAGATTGCATAAAATAAACTGAAATTAAAAACAGAAAATGAACAACAAATTAATTAAATAAACCCCACCCAAATTGGGTTTTCAAACACTATGCTGTTTGGTGGCAAAATCAACTAAAAACACATTATAAAGCTCAATAGATCTAAGTGTCGGTGTGACTAGGATCAAATGACAATAGGCCGCTGGGAAGTGGTGCAAAAACATAAAAAAACTAGAGAGGAAGATCGTTGCAAAAAGATAGGGAGATGGGTGTAAAACCTAGGGTGACCGATGGGACCCTAAGGCCAATGACCAAACAAGGTTTAATATGAAACTATGGATGAAAACAACCTATCTTTGAAGATTTAAAACAAAAGGGTACAAATATGGAAAATATGGCTGAAAGTGCTGCAGAAACTCAGACTTCTTACTGAGTTAAACTCCTCCTATAAAGGTGGAAGCGTATGAGAAGCCCTAAGGGGCTAAATTCCACTTCAACGAGTAAATCAGAGTAGAACAAGGCCTAAGTGGGATGAGACAGAGGTCAAACAACCCAGTAGACAACTCTTGACAAAACCCAGAAACATATGTGACAAAGGCCCGGAAACCCTAAAAATATCAGGTACTAACCTGATTTTAGGGGGATCACACTTTTTGGGCTGAAAGGTGCGCTCTGGACCTCCAGATCGCACTTTTTGGGCAAAAAAATGTGATTTCTGCTACTTGATTCTCGGTCGGCAAGTCTCAGAAAAAATTATTGTCTCTGTCGCGGCTAGTTCCTGTGACCTGTGGAAAAGACCAGAAAACTTCTGGAAGTTAGAAATTTGATAGATCTAGGGTTAGAAAGCTAGTAAACAACATTAAGGGACTGAAAAATGAAGAAACCCTAAGTTGAAAACTGAAGGTCATCCAGGTTTTTGGATCTGAAGTAAAATCCCCAACAAAGTCGCCAATTTTGTTATATTGTTTTCTCTTCGAATATGTACGAAAAAGAAACACTTAAAATTGTGGATGACAAACAATCTCAACAATATAAATGGCTGCTAAACATTGTAGATCTGCAACAACTGATAGAAACAAAACCTGCCAAAGTCTTGATCTATGCCACAATCATAGTTAAACAACAAAATGAAATAGTAATAATAACTCCAATAATCCAATGGAAACCAGATATACAAAAAATAGATTTTATTATAACACCTGTGAAGGGAACAAATAAATGTTACCAGTCCCCCTCTATGGGATGGGTTCTTGGCTATCCTCAAACGTCTTAAGCTTGTGTAGAGTCTCTTTCCTCTATAATGTGTAAACTGAACTAATAAAATGTTTGAGCTCAATGGGAACTCAAATGGAAGAAAAATGGTGTGCCACAGTGATAATAATCAGAGTTACAACAGTGAATGCAACAATGAAAATAATCAAAAGTGAATAATGAATAGAAAACCCTTCTATTTATAATAAAATATTGAGTTATCCTCGAATAATGAGCAATAATAAAATATTGTTAACCCCATTCTAAAAATAACCACTTGGAATATTTTATTATATTTGGTTAGGAAGGAAAAAATATTTTAACTTTTATTTAGAAATAAATAAATACATAAATAAATAAATAAATAAATGATTTATTTATCATCTCAAGAAATATGGTTAAGGAATAATAAATAAATAATGATTTATTTAATTATTCTTGAGGGATTTAGTCAAACTTGACAAGGAATAATAATTAATTATTCCTAGAGAAAAATAAGATAATTAATGATTTATCTGATTATTTTTCATAATTGGGTCAAATATGACAAGGAATATTAATTAAACAATGATTTAATTATTTATTCCTAGAAGACAATTAAATAAATAGTGAATTATTTAACTATTATTCATGGGCTTAGTTATAAATTACTTTAACAAATGTGGTTTATTAAGTAATTTCTCACAGTGAAAGCAATTTTACTATGCTAAAATTGGCCTTACATGGTGTACTTCGATCCATCTAGTAAATTAGGTTAGATGATCAATTTTTTGGTGATAACAATTTTTTTGACAGGGTCGGTTAAGAATATCCCCATGTTGTGGTGTTGTGGTGGTCATCCACCTATCCAAGTCACATTTTTTTCAAATTGCATAAATTCAGATCTCAAATCTAATATAAAAACCTAATTTGTGGCTTTATGGATGCTCCTTTTTCGTGCTATGTAAAATGGTCTTTTTAAGCTACAATTCTCGGGGGATGCAAAACTAGTTATTGATTAGGCAAAAAATAAAGCTAAAATCCAAAATATAAATCTTCATTTCTTTCTCGTTCAAAGTAAGGATCTTATATAGAGATTGGATTAGTCTTCTTTATCTCATATTCATAGGGAATTAAATGCTCGTGTTAATGAAATTTCTAGATAGGCTCTTTTCCTATAGGTTGGAGCATTAATGAATTTTTCAAGGATTGTGTGGTCCAAGAAATGTCTCTCTGTAAATTTAGAAATGTAATCTTGTATCACAAGAAAGGTTTAATTTTTTAATTTTTTGTTAAATTATATTCACTATGTAGATCCCAACAAGAGTGTTTCCAACTAGGCTTTTAAGTAATTCCAACCGCTAGGAGAAAACAAGCTGCTCAATGCAGAAACATGTTAAAATACAATAGTTGATATCTCATTTTTTTGCTAATCCTTTGGATAAACAACCAAATATTGCGAGAGGAGCAATACGTATATTTTTATCTAGAGAATTTTTTTTTTTCCCTTTATGGGAAAAATGTTATTATATTTTAATAAACTTATCTAGGGACCCAAGTAAGCAATGTAAACAAATATATTTTACTTTCTTTTACTTTTCCAAAAAATTTCAACATAACTTTGTAAATTTGGAATATGTTTTGTTTCTCTATTTTTAGTCGAATAAATTTAGAACATATTTATCTCATTCCATTCATTAAGAAATATCGTTAAATTTTATTTAAATATATATCATCTAAATTAGTTTGATAAGTCTATATTTCTTGTTCGTTTTAGATTAATCTAATGAATTTAAAATATATTTATTTCATTTCACTTATTAGCAAATATTATTAAATTTTCTTTAAATATACATTATTTAAATTTATTTTCATAAATCTATATTTCTTTAATATGTTTTCTCCTACCCAATTAATTAATTTATTTCCATTTTATTAGTTTCTTGCATAAAATTATTGGTGACTCTTTGCTTATTTTAATTATGAGGGTGGGGTGAAATTTTGGTAAATTGTAACATACCCAATATTTCTAATTTACCTAATATTTCTAGCGACCCCATACATGAAAACAAGGGTGATAGTTTTATAGCAACATAGTTGCTGCCTTTTTGTGCGAGGTCCACATTTTTATCGTTATTTGAGAACGCTTCATTTTGGCAATCCCTGCACACAGTTTCTCCCACACTCCCTTTCACCACACACCAAAATAGAGCTTCCACGAAGAATCAAAATGCAATCCCAAATTAATACTTCAGAGTGAAGTCCTTGAAGATCATGGGATCCAAAAACATCGACACATAAGCATTGCTTGTGAATATTTTTTCCAAATACAATAAAGTTTCAAACAATTCGTTTTAACATGCCACTAGCACAATAACTGTTCAAACTTCTCTTTTATTAAATTTCCACATAAATATATTTTTAATTTACATTTTCATTGAAGTTATCGATATACTAGCATGATTAAGGCAATCAATCAACTGCTTAACCGACGGATTAACCAACTAGGTGAACTTCTAGCTCCTGCGAGGTCCACATTTTGTCATTATTCGAGAAGGTTTTGTTTCCTTCTGCAACCTATTGTTATTCTCACCTTTGCACATGCTTCCTCCACACCTCCGCACTCTACACAATGAAAGACACCTCCAAAAAATTTCCTCCGTAGCTCTGCAATTTGCATAATGAAATCTTACTCCGCACCTCTGAGGAAACATGATAACACAACTAAGAAAAAGCAAAATCGTGATAAACTTAAACCTTTTACATAAGGCATTGATGGGTAGTGGAAAACTTGCACATTAGGCTTTTAATATGGTTGTAGTCATGCAAAGGTTTGATCCAGGTGGATATTAGTGGCCACCCGCCTATTCCACTTGGACCCCCACCATTGTCTCTTTCAGTTTTTTAGTTTCCTTAATTGTAACACAATTTACTAGTTTTAGTAGTTTTTTTGGGCCCTGAACGTTTAGAGCCATTTTGAGGCCCTAAACGACGTTTTTTTGGGAAAATCACCGACGACAAATATGAGTTTTTCCCTCAATATTTACTATTAATAATTGTAATCCTTGGATAGATATTTCTAACGAGGTATCATGTGCGTCAAACATAGATCATATACCAAAGTTACGACCCGGGGAAGTTGATGTACCAATTTACCCCAACGGGGCCCATAGTTTGGCGTTTCATCTCTTAGGGTTAGGTTTTTGGATGTTTGGGGTTTTATAGTGCTTCTCAATAATAAATAGGCCCTCAAGCCTCATTGTAACATAGTTAAAATGCATGTATCCACCACATCTCTTCTCACAGATAAGCTACCATCGCCTGGGCTAGTTTATTCCCATTCTGTATGTAAGCATATTTTAGTTCTTTGATATTAATGAAATGAAATTTTATTTCTGCTACATCTCTATGTTTATGGTTATATCTTTAATTTGTTGTGTTCTTGTTTAAATTCAGATTGGTGGTATCAGAGCGGTCTTCTCTTTCTCGATCCTTCTTTGCATGTCCCCAACTAGGTTGGGGTATAAGGATTTAGGGCTCAATTTGGTTGAACCTTTGCAATACAAACCTCACAAACCTTGACGACTGCTCATGGGGGAAGAAAAGAAAGATGAGGGAGCAGTATCAAAATATTGCTCGAGGAGGCCCTCGAGAAACAAAGGAACATGATGATGGATAACTTTGCCCAGATCCTTCAACAGTTGCCCACCAACGACGCATCCACATCCAATAGCCACTCTGGAGGTGCCACTCCTTTTAAGGTACATGTAAACTTTGACATTCCCATATTTGAGGTACGAATAGATGTAGACGTCGTAGATAAATGGTTAAATACACTAGAAAGATATTTTTAATGTTCATGATTTTTCTAGTCAGGAAAAGATTAATTTTTCTCTTCTCAAAGCCACCCTCCACATCAAGGACTGGTGGGAAACATATTGTGAGCAGAAGGATGGAAGTACACCCTCACTGTTTTCAGCTGCACCCACTTGGCATTCATTTTAGGACGCCATCAAGGAGAAGTACTACCCTATCAGGAGCTATGAGGATGAATACATGGAGTGGACCACATTGCGACAGGGAAGGGACCAAGATGCGCCAGAGTTTACCAATGTTTTTCATACCCTTCACATGAAGTTGGGTATCAAGGATTCTAAGAAACATTTGGTACTCAAGTACCACGATTTCCTACACAGATACATCCAGGATGAGATGGAGTTCCTGGACATTTCCTCACTTGGCACGGTGTACCGATATGTTGTCAAGATCGAGCAGAAGGTTAAACAGAAAAAGGGGGACTTTGGAAAGGTGTCCCCAAACCACAAAACAAAGGAAAAAGCCAAGGCGGGGTAGCCCAGGACAACCCGCCAAAGCCATAAGCAAAGAAAAAGACCGTGAAGCCGAAGAAGGACATGGGAAAGTGGTGTGAGTTCTATAAGATCTCCACTCACAACACAAGTGAGTGTTGGACCAAGCAGTCACTGGTGGCCAAGCTGAAGGCTTCTGAATCAGATGCACGTTCCAACTTTGAGTCAAAACCTAAGAAGGGGAATGACAAAGGGAAGTATATTATTTATGCGGAACCCAACGCCACCGTTGCCACCACGAAGATCCAGAAGAAGGAACCCAAAGATCCAGAGAAGGAGGAGCGCCTCTTCCACTTCCATATGTGGGTAAAGGGTTCCCCACTAAAGTTCATTGTTGACAAGGGGAGCCAAAAGAACCTCATTTCAGAAGAGGTTGTGAATTGGCTAGTCTTACCAACCATAACACACCCACAATTGTACACCATGGGGTGGCTTCACCAAGGACGGGATCTTCACGTCTGCCAACAGTGCCGCCTTCCATACAACGTCAAGCCCTTCACGGATGAGGTATTATGTGATGTTGCTCCTCTTGATGTTTGTGATGTATTATTAGGCCAACCATACTTGTGGAAGCGACATGTTATGTATGATTCAAGACCTCGCGCTGTTATTGTTACCTTGGGAAATAAGTTGTACAGGACACCAGAGGTAGCACTGCCTATTACCATCTCTTTGGTTACTGCCAAACAATGCAGGAAGCTCATTTCCAAAACCGGGAAATTTGTTTTCTTGATGATACATCCTTAGGGAAAGAATAAGACAGTGGCCACAACCTCTAGACAGTCCCCCTCCACACAAAAACAACAAATTGACAAGGTCATGGAGGAGTATGGGGACATCTTCACCTCGCTTGCAGGGGTGCCTCTGCACTGTTAGGTCAAGTACTCCATCAATCTTACCCTAGGTGCGTCATTGCACAATGGACCAATATATTGACACTCTGTTATGGAGAACGACAAAATCAAGAGGAAAATTCAAGAGTTAGTGTATAAAGGTCACATCCGACCAAGTTCATCACCCTGTGGGAGCTCGATTGTATTGGTACAAAAGAAGGATGGGACTTGGAGACTCTGTATTGACTATCGGGTGCTTAACAAGATCATTGTCTGGAATAGGTGCCTGATACCTGTGATTGATGACCTTCTAGACCAACTCAAGGGGGGAAATATTTTAGCAAGATCGATATGAAGTCCGGATATCACCGAGTACCAATTGAGCCCTCCGATGTGTGGAAGACTACCTTCAAAGCCAAGGAGGGCCTTTTCAAATGGTTGGTTATGCATTTCGGGTTGACGAATGCTCCTGCAACCTTCATGAGGTTGATGGATGACATATTGTGGCCATTCACCAACTCATTTGTAGTGGTATATGGTGGGCTCCAGTATTGTAGCAATAACGCTACAACTCCTGGGACTCCCTTCTTTACTTTTATCAACCCGGTAGTTCGTAACAAACTTGGAAGCGATGGTGCTGTATGCACAAGTACTAGCTCTTGCCACAGCTGTCACTTGGTCAGTTGGCACAAGTCCGCTAGGGGCTTTAGCCAACTTCTATGAGCTCTTATAAGAAGCTTTTAAGTGATGGATGAAAGCTAACTCAAAGGAAGCTATTCTACTTGCGAAAATAGATTGATAAACTGAAGGAAAACGCAAACCCTAGTAAACCCTAATTCTACCAACTAGTCCTACTGATGCAAAGATGAGAGTGAAAAATACTGAAATAGATGCCATTACTCCTATGAGGGGAAAATGCATGTGTTTATGCTACCTTTATCCTAAGAAAACATATTTTTGTATTTTTGAATAAGTTGTTAGAATTATCATGCATGTGCTTTCACTGGCTTTTGACTGTGCAGAGGTGGATCGGTGAGAGAAAATTCTTGGAAGAGGTTGGGAAGGTTCAGAGAGGGCCTAAGGGGTCCCTAACACTCTTCCAAATAGTTTCACAAATTTTGGCTATCAAGAGACCTCACTTGTGAGCTTCTACAAGAAGTTTGCAGGGGTTCTACAAGATGTTCAGAGATTTCTACAGGATGTTCAGAAATTTCTACAGGATGTTTAGAAATGGGATTTTAGAGGATGGATGGAGGGAAAAAGATGGAGGAATGGGTATGGAGGTAAAATAGGGGTGTGAAGAGGTCCAGGACTTGGGGAACGGAGCTGAGGAGTGGCAAGGATGGTGAGATTTGTTCAAGGAAGACTGAAGCAATGTTGCACAAAAATTAGGGTTTTGGGAGCAAATGGTAAACGTGAGGAAATGATTCTAAGTAGAGGGTGGAGTGGATGGTGTTGATGGAGAATAAGCAAATGAAGAAGTGGTATAGGTGCTCTGCAAGTCGTTTTTCCAATGTGAACCAACAAAGACTTGTAAATTCAAAGACCTAGTTACGTTGACCTAATATGCTAACTGCAAGTAAAGATAATGAACAGAAGTGTGACCTGCAATGAAACCATGTATTTTATCTCATGCAACTAAGAAAATGAAAGTATGAACTTGTAACCAACTTCTACACATGAAAATCAAACACTAGTGATTGCATGGCAAAGCAAAATCAGTGTTTTTGTGGGCAGCAAAGTCATCCTAGTCACAGTTCCTGATCCCACTGAGGGAGAGGTGAAACCACAGATGTTTGATGGCCCTTTTCTTGAAGCTTTTTCTGTTAACAACCTATCAACTAAATCTGAGCATGAAAAGCTATTTTACTCATCAAAAACAACCTGAATAATAAAACAAGATTTAAATCTAAATAGCAGATTTTATTCTAAGAATGCAGCAAAGACACATGAAAGTAAACAAAGGAGGTACTGAGCACTTGAGATGGGCCCAACCCCAAGAGCTACAGCCTCCTAAGAGAGATTTAGAGCTGGTGCAAAGTTGGATTCATCTTTATTGATCAAAAGAAATATTACATTCCAAAAACTGTCCACAAGGAGAACTTGAAAATGTGCTGAAAGCAAAGCTAATCTATTGCCTAAAAATCGAACTACAAAATGACTACAAAATGAGTACAAAATGACTAACTACTGGCTAACCAAAATGACTAACTACCGGCTAACCAAAATGAGGCCCTAAGCCCTCTTATTTATACAAATTGAGGACCCCAACAGTCCTCCTAAACTTTAGGGACTCGGCTGCCAAAAACTTGTAGTTAACAGCAGTCCTACTTGACTTGCTTGGCTGCCCTTGTGCTAATTGATTTGGTGGCCCTTCAACTCCGAGCTAATGGTGGAGAATTCGAGGTAAGGGCCCATAAATGAAGGGAACACCTTCCTAAAAATACTCTCCACGAATTTGGCTGCCAAGTGCTCATTTCAACCATTGACTTTGTCTCCAAATTGACCAAAAAAGCTACACAAAGCACACATTAGACTTGTTGGCATAATGACTAACCCAATTCACTCTATTAGCATAAATATAATAAAAACATGCAATAAACTAATGAGAATGGTGGATTAAGTCGAATTAGGAGGTTGAATGAGCCCAAATAATTATCCAATATATGGGTTCATCAGTCGTAACTTTGGCATACGATCTTCGTTTGACGCGTACAATAGCTCGTTAGAAAGATCTATCCGAGCAATACCAGTTTGGGAAGGGAAACATTGATCAACGGACCCAAGTTGCCCCCATATTTCCCAAAAAACGTCATTTAGGGCCTCAAAACGGCTCCAGAAGTTCAAGACCCGAAAAAACTGCTAAAAATAGTAATTTGTGCTACAATTTAGGAAACTGAAAAAACTGAAAAAAAAACAGTTGTGGGGCCCAAATGGGATAGGTGGATGGCTACCAACATTCACCTGAATCATTCCTCCCCCCTTAGCAAGCAATGGTCCCCATTGCGTTGAGTTCCTCCCTGAGATGAGGAAGCTTCTGTTGAGCTGCGTCTTTCGTGAGTTGTTCTGCAATCTCTGATGTGTGCAGAAATGGTGGGAAGCATGGTCGACGACGGTCCACATTGAACACTCGGTGCAAGCGAAGGAATGGAGGAATGTTGTGCTCCAAAGCATTGTTTCCCATAGCCTTGGTCATGTTGTAAGGACCATGTTGGAGTGGTCGGAGCTTCTGATGGACTCTTGTAAGGCGTTCTTTCTGCAAATGCAACCAAACTTTGTTGCCCACTTGAAGCTTTTGTGGTACACCTGTGGGTGAGGAGAAGTTGTTCCTGTGTTCTGTCATGACCGTATCCCTTTGTTGTTGCTGCTGCATGGAGGAACCCTTTGCGGGAGTCATGGATGTAGCAATGATCTTCCCCTTACTTTGGGATCGAACTAGACAGAAAATGAATTTCCTAGTTTGGGAGATGAGCTTGCTGCCTTTTTTGGCAGTGATAAAAGAGGTGGGGGTAGGTGGGGCTACCTCCGGTATTCTATATAGTGAATCACCCAAAGAAATAATGACAGCACAAGGCCTTGACTCATACACAGCATGTCACCTTCACAAGTATGGTTGGCCTAATAATACATCACAAACATCCAGAGGTGTAACATCACACAATACCTTGTCTGTGAAGGGCTTGATGTTGTAGGGGAAGGCGGCACTGCTGGCGAACTTTGAGATCTCGTCCTTCATGAAGTCACCCGATACTGTATGGATGTGGGTGTGGTGTAGTTGGTAGGCCCAACCGCTTCACGACCTCTGTTGAAATGAGGTTCTTTTGGTTACCACTGTCGATAATGAATTGCAGCGGCGAACCCTTCACGCACATCTGTGAGTGGAAAAGACGTTCCCCCTCCTCTAGATCTTCGGGCTCATTTTTCTGGATCTTGGCGGTGGCAACAGTGGCGCTGGGCTCCGCATCAATGATCTGCTTCCCTTTGCCATTCCCCTTGTCAGGTTCTGGCTTAGGGTCGGAACATGCATCTGATTCGGAAGCCTTCAACTCGGCCACCAACGACTGGTTGGTCTGACACTCACTTATGTTATGAGTGGGACTCTTGTGGAACTCACACCACTTTCCCGTGTCCTTCTTCAGCTTCGTGGTGTTGTTCTTTTTTTGCGGCTTCGAGGGGTTGTCTTGGGTCACCCCGCCTTGGCTTTGTCCTTTGGGCTTCGGATTTGCAGATCCAAAGTTTCGCTTCTTCGGTTTGAACTTTTGCTCGATTTTGACAGCGTATCGGTATGCTGTGCCGAGTGAGGAGATGTTCAAGAACTCCATCTCTTCCTCGATGTATCTGTGCAGGCACCCGTGGTATTTGAGTACCAGATGCAGCTCAGAATCTTTGATACCCAACTGTGTGCGAAGGGTATGAAAAATGTTTGTGAACTCCGGCACATCTTGGTCTTGTCCCTGTCGCAGTGTGGTCCATTTGATGTATTTGTCTTCATAGCTTTGACAGGGTAGTACTGCTCCTTGATGGCATCCTGGAAGTCATTCCAAGTGGGTGCAGCTGAAAATAGTGAGCCTGTGCTTTCATCCTTTTGCTCGCAGTAGGTTTCCCACCAGTCCTTGACGTGGGGGCCTGCTTTGAGAAGAGCGAAAACAATCTTTCCTGACTCGAAAATTCATGAACTGAAAAATACCCTTCTAGCAGATTTAACCATTTATCTATGGCATCTGTGTTTATTTGACCCTCGAAGATGGGGATTTCAAAATTAACTTGTACCTTAAACGGTGTGGCATTTCCAGAGTAGCTGTTGGAAGCTGATGCGTCGCCTCTGGGTAGCCGCTGAAGGATCTGCGCAAAGCTATCCATCATCACGTTCCTTTGTCGCTCGAGGGCTTCTTCGAGCAAGATTTTGATAGGATCTCCTGCCCCCTCGTCTTTCTTCTCATCTGCCATGGGAGGCCGTTGGGATTTGCGGGGCTGGTCTTGCAAAGGTTCGACCAGTTCAAGCCCTAACTCCTTATATCCAAACCTCGTTGGGGACATGCAAAGAAAAACAGAGAAAAAGCAGACGGCTCTGATACCACTGATTCAGATTTAAACAGGAACGCAACAAAATACAAAGATAACCATAAACATAGATATGCAGCAGAAATAATACTTCATTTCATTAATGTAAAATACTAAAATATGTTTACAAATAGAAAATGGAAATAAACAACTAGGGCGATGGTAGCTTATCTTTGAGAAGAGATGTGGTGGCTACATGCCTTTAAACTGTCTTACAATGAGGCTCAAGGGCCTTTTTATTACTGAACAATAAGAGAAAACCCTAAACAACCAAAATCCTAACCCGAGGAGATGTGACACCAAGAGTTTGTGGGCCCCGTTGGGGTGAGTTAGACAACCAACTTCCGGGGGTTGCGAATTGGTCATATTATCTCCGTTTGATGCGCATGATAGCCCATTGGAAAGATCTCTCCGAGGACTACGATGGAAAAGACAATTTTGGACAAAAAAACGCGCGATAGATTTCCCAAGAAACGTCGTTTAGGGCCTCAAAACGGCTCTGGAAGTTTAGGACTCGAAAAACTGCTAAAAATAGTAAACTGTGCTATAATTAAGGACACTGAAAAACTGAAAGAGACAGTTGTGGGGGTCCAAATGGGATAGGTGGGTGGCCACCAACATCCACCTGGATCATTTTTACTCGTTGATTCCTTATTGCTTGGATGGAGTTCTTTTATTCTGCAATTTGGCTTGATTGGAGACTTGATTTCTTGCTTGATTCAGCCTCTTAGGTTGATTGTAGTAACTCAGCTTCTTTAGCAGCAGAAAGTACTAACTGTTTTCGCATGTTTGAGAGATATGTGCCCAAAATCAAGCTCAAAACACTTCGGTTTGTTCTTCCTTCTTCACTTGATGAGAGGCTTCTATGCTCGTGTATCTTGCACTTCTTCTTCTATTTCAGATGCTTATTGAATGTGTCATCAAGTGAGGCTGAGTCCTCCTTTATATAGTAGTCTGTCCATGCAAAATAGGCCGGCTTGTGTATGTGCCTAGGCCAACATCTCCTTCTAGAATAATCTCTAGCTCCTTTGGAAGGTCGACTTGAATGAGTGCTTGTGATGAGGTCTTGGAGGGTTTATGACTCAAATAAATTCTCTTGTCAATTATCTAACATGCCTAAATGGGTCTTCAATACATGACATTTACTCAATTAACTTTATGACTTAATAACCAAACCTAATAGCTCACAGTGGGAGCTTCATCTATAAAATAGAAGTTTCTTGAGCATGAAACCCATGACTCAAGCATGTCATAAATAATTTATTTTTCTTTACATTAATTACATAAAATCATGATTACACATTTCATTATGAAGATCGAACCTAGTTACATATTTCAACACTCCCTTTAACTAGGGAGGTATTCATAATCCATACAAGGTACTTGGACATTCAATCTGAAGAATACTCATAAGAAGAGTCGGATTGGTAACCCATTTGTTTAGCATCATATCATCTAGCATTGTCATATAGCAAGGCCTTGACTAACCACTCTATCTCTCCACAAGATTAGAACACAATGCTGGTGAGACCAATGATTTATAGACACCCTCATCATTGTCTCTCTTGGAACATACCCCACCTCAGTTCTCTCAGAGTATGTTCCACCAAGGCTATTCTTATCTTGGATTATGAGTCCTCAAATAATATCGGTCCTTTAGGACTACTCTTGTCTTGAATACCCTATCACATGCTCAAAGAGTATGAGATGCCAGATGCTTATCCAATCCTCCATTCTATCTTCCCAAGTGAAGATAAGAATGATGTGTCTATCTCTCTCTCTTAACTAGGGAGGATATACCCATTCCAATGAAGGAACATACCCATTCTTATAAAAGGAATGTACCCAAGCTCCCTCTTGACTAGGGACTTGCCTTCAACAACTCTTTAGGTGGAGATCATACGACAAACAACTTTTTGTATGACTCCTTCCTTTGATGTCATGACTTTCTTCTATGATATGGAGTCTACATCTTTTTGTGACTTCTTGTAGCGCACAGACCATCGATCACTTTCATTCACGAATCTTGTCAGTGATGTAAATCTTCTTTTCATCAGAAAGTGAACCATTATTCCATATCTGGCCTTTCTTCATGCCTCACTACCTTCTTTATGTCATGTTTCCTTCAGGATCTTTCATCCTACCATATGAACATTAATTGTAGTGACTACTACAACTCTTCCCTTGGTAGCCCTTCATTTGCCTATCCAGATATTGTTCAAAAATATAAAATGAACATTAAATCAAAAATACCTTTGTGATGGTCTTTCCTCATGACATCTCCTTGTTTGCATCAGCATCCTGCATAGATATTGACACATCTCCAAAAGATATACAACGTCACGGGTCTCTTTCTTTTTCAGACTTTATCAGGATCTTCATATCTTACCCATGGAGATATCATAGTCAAATCTTCTAGCCCTTGGATGTTGATTGCCTTCTTTATAATTGCATTTTTCATGATCTCTTCCTTCCTTTATTCACACATGTCCTCCCAGAAACTTCCAATCACAGTTCTTTCGACTTTGTCAACCATCTCATATTTCATATGCGGACATATTATGTTGATTTCATGTAGTCAATGTGTGAACGATGCCTTCATGCATCCTTTCTTATAATCATACTCTATCCTTTCTTATAATCATACTCATGAGGTAGATCACTTATTCATGATATTTGCAACCATATGACATGACCTTATTTTGTCAAGTGCAAGCATACATACCTCATCTCTTTCCTTTGGCAGCTTCCTTGATTGAAATAACTTCAATCCCTTGACCCGCTTCACTTCTTTTTTCATCATACCATCATCCCATGAATCCCATACAAGTTGGAATTTCCGGCAAGACACTTGCTTCTTCTAGTAGGTGAACCTTTCAATGAAGATTCCAATGGAGGATGTTCATTATCCTCATTCTGCAAATGCTCCTTTTGAATGATGTATAATGAGCTCTATACTAGATGATTTGCTTTTTCCCATAAGTACTCCTTATGCTTCTAATGAGGTTACCAAGAGCTACATCCTTCTATAAGTGACATGCATAGGCTTCTATTTCAACTATCTTTCATGCTTCTTTATGATGATGTTACGAGCTCTTGCTTTTAATTGTATGCTTCTATGATGCCATCTCCTAACATGATGCATCTTATCATGCTTCTAATGATTCCTACCATGATAGTCATATTTTACAACAGAAACTTGGAAAGAAGTAGGTGAGGAAGACTATCTCAATCATAGTAGAGATCTTTTACTTCCTCCTTGGATTTCTTCTTTTCAACTTCTTCCACTTCTTCAGTGATATGGGCTTCTTCCCTTCCTCTTTCGTTGTTGTCCTTCTTGAGCTTAGGATAATCTCTCTTGTAGTGCCCATATTCTTGACATCCATAGCATTGAACCTTTGCCATATTCTTCTTTCGTTTCTGAGGACCAAATTTCCCAAACTTCCCTTTTCTCTTTGCCGTAGTAGCATATGCTTGAGTTTGCTCATTCGATGCTACATCAGATTTTTCCTTCAACCCGGTTTCTTCAATTTTGCATAGTGACCATAGATCTTTGAATGGAATAGCTTCCTTCTTCCCATAAATGCTTGATGTAAAGTTACCCCATTCCTCTGGGAGTGCATTCAGTACTACGGTAGTCATCTCTTTGTCAGACATTATTTCTCCTAGATCTTGTAGTTGTTCGCTTATTTCAGATATCCTCATAAAGTATGAGGCTATTCCTTCTTTTGATATCTTCATCTTGTAGAGTTTTTGTCTTAATGAGATTACTATTGTTGCAGTGCTTATGGAAAACAACTCTACAAGTTTGTCATATATTTCTTTTGATGTTTCAAGTTTAGGTACATAGTGAACGAGGT